>CAHIKZ030001846.1:1585000-1670000 GCA_903632075.3 Acanthosepion pharaonis
TACTTACTTTGATGGACTGCCCAGTGGAATCTTCAGATATGAATTCTGTCAAATAATTATGGGAATGCTTTAATCACAGAATATCAGGAAAATGCTTTGAGAATTGTTTTGAGAATCAGAGGATTTATAACTGAAAGCTTGGCCAGAATAAAGAAATAGATGACTAAGATTTGTTATTTGTATACATGGAGCATTCTTTAAAAACAGATTTGAAAATAATACCTCTGTCCCACAATGGCTGTTACATTTTCATACACATTTCAAACACAATATGTACCAACAATTATGGGACAGTGTTATGTTTGATGTTTGCCAAATCAACAAAGACAAAATAAAAGGTTGAGATAAAGCAAAAATAAAGATTAGGAGAGTCAAAGAAGATTATTAAATATTAATACCAATCCTTCTTTAAATCTCTGTCCTATAATAGTTGGTACATTTGCATACACATTTCATACACTAAATGTATCAAAAATTATGGGACAGATGTAGTATTTCAGTAGAAGTTTGAGAGATCAAAAAAACGAAAGGAAAGCTAAAATAAAGATTAGGAGAGTCAAAGAAAATTATAAATATTAATAGCAATTCTTCTTGAAATCTCTGTCCCATAATAGTTGGTACATTTTGATACACATTTCATACACTAAATGTATCAACAATTATGGGACAGAGGTAGTATTTCATTCTAAGTTTGCCGGATTAATAAGACAAAATAAACAGTCGAAATTAAGCAAAAATAAAGATCAGATGTGTCAAAGAAAATTTATAAAACATTAAATGTGCAATCCTTCTTGAAATCTGTGACCACACCTTACTCTCTGTGTCCCATTAGCACCTGATGAGATGTGACACAGGGTGAATGAAATAGAAGGATGTACACTGGAAATAGATTTAGATTCATTTTGACAATTAACAAAATGGCTATTTCCTTAAAAAAATTTTTTCTGGTCATTGATTTAATACAGGTTTTACATTCATGTATACAATCAGAGGAAAAAGTGTTCCTTCTCTAAAGGGAAAACCCTTTTGATGCAGATAGAAAGTGTTATTCCAGATTTTGAACCATTAGGAACTGGGAACATCCCTGATAATTTTGTTTTGTATTTTGCTCAGTGACAATCACAAGGCTGATACGAGTTTTGGAGAGCCAATGATTGGACAGATACTTATAGGTATTACTTTGTACTGAGAAATTCATAGCCTGATCTACATCTCAAAATATGAACAAAGTATGAGACAGGAGAATTTTTAAAAATTGTTTCTTGGTCTGTCTGAGAACCTTTCACTATTCAGTCATACTCAAAACAATACATGATTGTGTCGGATTACCAAAATTGTTCAAACAGATGTTTGTAGGAAGTTCAAGAATATGTTACATGAACACATGCTGAAAATACTTGAGCAAGCCTACTTCCAACTGATTAGATAGACTTTTCTTTCCTTTCTTTAAAATATTTTTTGCCTTGCTGATACTTTTCAGAATCCTGTCATAATGGAAACATTGCATGATTGTGTAGACTGGGCCAGATTGCACCAGTGGATATTTGTAATTAATTGGAGATTATGTTGTACAAGGGGGTGATGAAAATTTTCAGCCTTGCTTGCTTCCTCCAAATCTGATCAAATCATCACAGAATCTGTTTTTATTCCTTTTTGGTCAGGCTGATAACCAGGGTTGGTGCAAGGGTCAGCTCCTGCCCCAATCTATGCTCCCTCTCAACTACATCTAAATGTTTATAAGGTAATATTCATATAAAATACAAATTTTATTGTAACCCAATTATGTACAATAATGGATCATATGCAATATAGGTGAACAATTCAACTTGAAAAATTGAAAATAAATACAATGTACCTAAATACAAATTAGAGACACGTTATAATAGATCATTCCATCTTAAATAAATCAATAATGTTTTGCAGCAATTTTTAAGATCAACTTGAGATTTTTCTTGTTAAAAGTAGAATAATTTTAACACATTCAGCATTATGGATAAAAATAGTGAATTTTATATTGTGTTTATTTTTTTCAGGACTTAGTATGAGCAAAACAAATCACTGATATAGGTCTTTCACTCTACTAAATCTAAATTGTTATAAGGTCATATTCATATAAAATAGAAATTTTATTGTAACCTAATTATGTACAATAATGGATCATATACTATTTTGTGAACAATTCAACTAAAAAATTGAAAATAAATACAATGTATCTAAATACAAATTAGAGACACATTATAATAGATCACTCCATTTTAAATAAATCAACAATGTTTATCAGCAATTTTTAAGATCAACTTGAGATTTTTCTTGTTAAAAAGTTGAAGAATTTTAGCACATTCAGCATTATGGATAAAAAATTGTAAATTTTATAGTGTTTTTTCAAGACTTAGCATTTTCAAGACTTTATAGTGATTTTTCAAGACTTTATAGTGATTTTTCAAGACTTAGCATTTTCAAGACTTTATAGTGATTTTTCAAGACTTAGCATTTTCAAGACTTTATAGTGTTTTTTCAAGACTTAGCATTTTCAAGACTTTATAGTGATTTTTCAAGACTTAGTTTGGACCAAAAAAAAACAGAATGACGTCAAAATTTGCAAAATGTTTCATCCTTTAATAGTCAGTTATGCTTAGTTTAATTTGTAATGTATATAAATGTAGGTAGAAAAAAAAGCAAATGTTGATAAGATAGCAAGGGTCACAAAACACTGTCCAGGGCCAGCAATCAGGCTTGCACCCCACCCCTGGATGATGGGTATAGCCCTGCTGATAACTTTTCTGCAACATTTCATACTAGGATCAGTGAATTATCATGGGGGATTGACAAGATTGTGCAAACAGATATTTGTTGTGATTTAAACATTATGCAATCCGCACTTTATTTTATGGAGAAATGAAATGATCACTAGCTTAGAAATAAATTTCACACTTTGACAACATAATGTCAGCCATCAATTTGGTGAAGATTTTATAGATTAGGAAATGATTTAAAAGTGGAAATTAACAGAAATAAAAAAGAATGATCTTTTCTAGAATAAAATTGTTCAAAATTTGGAAAGAAATCCAGTAAGAAAATTAAAAAAAAGAAAAAAATCGAAGGAAATGAATTATTTTTTTTTTAATGCATTTAACTGAGCTGTAGATTTAACAATTGAATATGGAAGTTGGATTTAAAAAAAAATGAAATTTCTTAAAATTGATGAAACCATGAACACATTTTAAAAAGATTTAAGACAAAAAAAAAATGTCCTTCCTCACTTATCAAGAAATCAAAGTCTTCCCATGATTTGGAAGTGAATAAAGTGACAAAGCACTAAATAAGATCAAAGAAGATCTTTGATAGAGGATTGGTACCAAATTGAAAACCACATTATGCTTGACTTTTATGATGCCACTGATCAAGTATGGATGCACACATATGCTACAAATTTTATTATTATATTCTCAGTTGTAAAAAGAATATATATTTTGTTTTCATTGTTCTGAATAGCAATTGCTATTTAGTAACTGCTATACTGACTTCATGGCTTAGGGTCATATCATAATGAACACACTGGTTCTCATTTAATCATTGAAGTTAAGCAGCATTGCACCTGGCGAGTACTTATATGGGAAACCACTTGTTAATAACGGGTGCTTAAGCTTAAATCAGGTAGATGGAACTCATTAGCATGGGGTGGTAGTTTGTCTTAGAAAAAGAAAATATTTGAATCTCCACTACTTTGCAGTGAAAATATGAGGTAGATGGAATTCCTTAGCTGTAGTCAAGGTCGTATGTCTGAGAGAAGAAAAAGTTGATATAAAAACCATATTGTGGTTGGTGTCTAGCACAAATAAATCCGTCTTATGGAGAAGGAAAGCCTTCTTTAAACTAGCTTACATACATAAATAGCCATGTTTTTTTGTTTTTTTTTGAGGCTGGACTAAAATTAATCATGCAACAAAGCAAGATGGGTCTTGCCTGACAAAGTAATTGTCATGATGATATGAGGCAAGGTTTTACAAGGCCAGATGTTCATCCTGATGCCTAACTCAGACACTCACGGAAGTCCAAGTACACCAAGTGTTTTTATCAAGACAAAACCTCTAGGAAAGTGATTGAGAACCCTTCCTGGTCATATATATATGGAAAATTTCTCAGAGTTAAAAAAAATAAAAAGACAATATGTATAAAGATAAAAGACAATAGGAAAACTGTATTATTAGCTGATGCATTGCATCCAATGTGGACTTTTTCAAAGCAAAAATGGAATGAATTTATTAAAACAAAGTAACTATTAACAACAAACAAAATGTCCTTAGCAACTAGAAGAATTTAGAAAATGCTATTGTATTCATATTGTCAACAGAATTTTCAATGTAATTTTCAGTTGACTATATGAATACAATATGTCATGTCACTATGTTCAGAATCAGAGTTATATGCCATGTTACCATCTGGCTCAGGGACAGGAAGGTCTGGGCCATGAAGGATTGGTCTTATGGCAGAAGGAACATCAGGGTATTGAACATGATGCTTGTTCTTGCGATTTACTCCTTTTAGATTTATCATGTAGAAATAGCAATCCATAATGTAATCTTTTCCTTCCCTCCAGACCATTGGAATGGTAAATAGCATAGTCTTCCTTTTACCATTCCTCCAATACCTCAAGTTCTTCACATATCTTACAGCAAACGTGGGGAGCAAATGGTTTATCCTGATTCCCTAGTTTTACTCCAAAGTAATATGCCTTCTTCACAGTCAGTCATTTTTGCTTGATGGTTAGAAAGAACCACTTTACCGTAGATATAACAGAACCAGCCAGGATTATTCTTACACTTGTGATCCATTCTTACTGGAATACAAATGTCAAGCTGAAAAAAATAAAAAAATAAATCAGCACTCAGCTCGTCATTGACACTTGACACAGTACATTAAAATTATTTTATCCTAGGGCAATACACTGTAGTTATGTACACATACAACATTACATGCTATATTAAACATAAGGCACCCACAATCAGCTGTGACAAGTAGAGTCCACAGGCTTTTGAATAAGTGTTATTGTGTACATCTTGTTGTGAAGTATTCAAGCACATCTTAAAAACCAAACCTGACCAAACACAGTGAATGGCATTTTTGAATTCAGCATAAAATGGTAATCATATATCACTTGATAAACCTTTGACCTTTGGAGAAAAATTTTTTAACACAGGCCAGTGACCAGATGTTTCAGAGACCTTTAATTAATACCAGATGTTTCAGAGACCTTTAATTAATACCAGATGTTTCAGAGACCTTTCATTAATACCAGATGTTTCAGAAACCTATAACTAATACTAGATCTTTCAGTGGCCTTTAATTAATACCAGGTTTTTATAAACCATTAATTAATACTGAACATTTTTTAAACTTTAATTATTACTGGACTTTACTTTAATTCTTATAATTAATATAGGAATTTACCAAATTTTACAATGGGCTTTAATGTGTTAAACAGAACCTTATACAAGATGGTTGCATGAAGATGATGTCAAAGCAACTTTCTGAAAGCATTTTTTCAATATTTGTTGGAAAAAGACTGTCTACCTTGCATGAATGTTGAAACTAGTTTTCATATTTTCATTGGTCTGCAGTTCTAATCTTTCTAACTTGAGGATAGATTTGCTTTTGAATCAATGATTTCAAAAGTATTAATAAAATTTAGGTAAGAAAATAATGTAATCACTTCCAAAGAGAAAAAATTAAATACAACATTTTTTTCTTTAATGTCGCTACTTCTTTTTTTTTTAAGTAGCATACATTATTCCAGGAATGCCCTAAAGAATGAAATGAGAGAGACAGAATAAGAAAGAACCATGTCTTGGTGAAAGAAAAAAAAATCAAAGAAAAATGGTACTTGGTAATTTTTGGTTAATGTCAGGAGTATAGCCCTTGGAATAAATTGCCAGTTTTTCTGTGACTACCTTTGTCCATGATCTCACAAAAATGATAACTTTCTCAACAGAATAATCATTTTATTGTTCCACAGAAACTTACATACAAAATATAACATGGTGTTATATCTACAAAGCTTAGATTAGCCTGACACAAGGGCACTGGAGTGGAGCACCTAGTAGCAACTGAATCCACTATACAGTATTAATGAATTTTAAGACAAGCTTATAAATAAAGCATAGATAAAATTTTGACTAAGACTAACTTGTTAACTAGTTTAGTCTAGTACAAGGCCATAATAATGGAGCACTCACTGACAATGGAATTCACTATACAGCATTAACAGTCTTTGAAACTGGCTCAGTAGTGTCTCTATAGTTTTAAATTATATATATGAAATGTATGACATGAAAATGTTAGCTCATGTTTTTTTTTAGGTGCCATGTCCTACAACATCCTACCATTTTCTGTCTATATTTCTGAGATGAGTTATTGTAATTATTTACACTATTTACATTGTTCGGACTGTTCTCCTGATTTTCATTGCCATATTCATGGCATTTCGGTCATCATATGGTCTGGCCTTCTTTAGGTAATTGGAATTTCAAACCGAACCGTTTATTTCATTCACCAGGGTAGGTTTTTCTAGTTCCACGTGCCATGCCTCTTCAGTATTAGTTATCTTCTTTGAACTCAACTCTCCAAGTTTTTGTTCACCTCAGCTGTAGCCAGGTATTGAACTCACAACTCTTTGGGTCAAGTCACTGGATTCAACCAACACTTTTAGCACAATCACCTGAAGAAGGCCGGAGTGTAGAACGGCTAAATGTTGTAAATATAGCAATGAAGATGAGGACAACAGTCCAATGTAAATAAATAATCCTGCCATTTGTTGTTCTAAGTAACATTTGACTCTTTATTATGTTTGTCCCTGTACCCGCCATCCATTCACTCGAACACATTAAGAAGGATGCTTGATATTGGCCCCTTTACTTTTTATCTTTACTGTATCTTGTGAGTGTTAAATTTTCCAAGACCTCTTTTCTCATTTTGTGTCTGAAAATTTTAACTGTCTCTTCTTGCAAACATAAGTTTTGTTGAAAGTGAAATAATGTTACTTACATTATTTACATTGTTTGGACTGTTGTCCTCATCTTTAATGTCATCTTTACAACATTTTGGTCATAGTAGGTTCTGGCCTTCTTCTTTGTCACTGACAATTCTAATCCAAATTATTGAAAAAAACAATTTTTTGCTATGTAATTAACAGTTCTTTTTTATTGTCAGTAACAATAGAATGCATATTAATAACATTAATGGGATCATTTTTTTCTTTTGACATCATTGTCAGTGGAACTTTTTGATAAAGGCATGAATATAAAAAAAAATTCTCCAAGGATTTTACAAGCTGAAAGATCTTTTCTGTATACTAACTAAAATTAACAATTGCTAAGGTAAAAAAAAAAAGAAATATTTTATACTCAACAAAGAACATTGCATCCTATTAGAGTGTATTAAAAGTATTTTCATTTTTTTTACTCCAAAACTTATAAAATTTTGATGGGGAAATCTTTTAATACTTTTTCTTAATCTTCTTTCTTACTTTTATTTTATATAAATTCTTGAATGCTTTTTCAAAGATTCTGTAAATCATTTTGATATTTCTTTTTGTCTCCCACTTATCTATAGGAAATATGTTTTGAGAACTTCAGAGAATGCCTAAAATAATGTAACATATATATATATATATATATATATATATATATATATAAATTATGTGGTGCCGTTCAATTTATATTAAAATGAATCATTGATACAAAGAGTAGATTAGTAAAGTTAATGATATAAAATGGCAAAATCACTTTGCAAACAAAATTTTAAAGTTTCATTAACCTATAAATCACTCGATGAATGTTATCATCCCTGTTTTTAATAATTATGAGCTGTATAAGGTCTTTTTTTTAAAACATCCAGATACTAAACATCAAGAAGAGAGAGTTGATACTTCTAGAACATATGATGAGAAAAGAGGGCCTGGAAAATTTTATATTCACAGGGCAGATTGAGGGCAAGCTGAAGAGAGGAAAACAATGCTTAACCTGGCAAGCTTGAGCAAGTAAGTGGCAAGAGATAGCAAAAAGTCTAAATTTATTAAGAGCTACAAATGACAGGAAATTGTGGAGAGCCATCATCACCAAGATCCTGAAGGGACATGGCACATAGAAGAAGAAAGGATGGCAGTACAGAATTTAGAAGAGATAACAAAAACACAAAATTTACTCAGAGTTACAAAGACAGGAAATTGTGGAGAGCCATGATCACCAACGTCGTGAAGGGACATGGCAAATGGAAGAAAAAGAATGAGCTTTTGTAAAAGGATGGCAGTACAAGGTTTAGGAGAGATAGCAAAAGGACAAAATTTTTTAAGAGCTACAAATGATAGGAAATTGTGGAGAGTCATGATTGCCATCATCCTGAAGGAAATGGCACATAGAAGAAGAATGAACATTTGTAAATGGATGGCAGTACAGGGTTTAGAAGTGATAAAAAAAAAGACAAACTTAATAATAGCTACAAAGGAGAGGAAATTGTGGAGAGCCATAATTGCCAACATCCTTAATGGACATGGTACATAGAAGAAGAATGAGATTTTGTAAATCGATGGCAGTTTGGGGTTTAGGAGAGAGAGCAAAACGACAAAATTTATTAAGAGCTACAAATGACAGGAAATTGTGGAGAGCCATGATTGGCAACAGCATAGTTTTTAGTATAAAACACAGGTCTACTATCTTCCCTTGGGAACTATACTGAAATATTTAAACACAAAGAGCTCTTCCTTCACCAGTCTCTCAAACTGCCTTCAGTGAAAGCAGGCTTCTGCAAGATCAATAAAATCTTGTTTTGTTTTTTTTTTATTTCCTCAGCATAATGTGCAATATGACTAAGTCAAGCATCAGAAATATTTGAGGAAAAAGTTACTCAAATGAAACTCTAAAAAATAAAATATCTTCTTGGGAATAAAATGATCATTCATGCAAACGCTGCGGAAGTAATGATTGGCCAATATAAAATACAATTCTTTTGACTTCCAATGCAGAGTTATTGTCAAAAATAGAAACATTATGTCATAAAAGTAAGATCAGCTCAAGTCATCTGTGAATACCAAAAACTGGAGACAAGACAAGGTCGTACGCCAGGTTGTAGGAAGAAAGACATAAGGACAATAATAGATCCAATTCGTTACTATTATTATTTTACTCATGTTACCTATATTGTCCAAAAAAAATGACCGAAATATTTAAGTGTTATTTACTTTATTTACTCTTGATTTTAAATGGAGAGCTGAGTTCCAGTTCTTGTTGGGTTCATTATATTCACTTCTGGGGAAGGTATAAATCCACCTCTTCTACCCCCATCTATGTGTTAATAAGATTTATGTCACTAAACCGTTATTATCTCAAAAAAAAAAAAAAAAATTTTTACAATCTAAAAATATTTTCTGGCTTTAAATAACCTGCAAAGCTGTAGAAAATGAATGAATCAATCAATCTTTATTAAAGTAAAAACAACATTTATCAGAAAAAGATAGCTCGGCCTTTATTAAAAAAAATGACCAAATTATTTTCTAGATACCCTCAGCTGAGATCAATATGTTTCCAGCCTTCAAATCAATGACATTGTTTGGAAAGTAAAGTCATATATTTTCGGCGACAGGAAAGAAATCCTACCATAGAACTGCTGATGAGGTACTTTGGGAGAAATTTCTTTAATTCTGGATTGGCTGATAAAATATCTCTCAAAGAATTGTTTTTCCCTCCTCAGTTTTTCTTTTTGGGTAGCAAATCAATATAAGAACTGAAGACAGCTTGTAGATAGCAATAAAAACAGGGAAAGCAATGGATTTTCTGGAATGGCTGAAATGATAATTTGTATAATGTGACAGTACTGTCTCTCTTTCTTGTTACATTCTACTAGATTTGCTTTTTATTTTGTGTCCTGGGTATGACGATATACTACATCTGGCAGCAAGGCTTGTGACTGGGCGATTGGAGGTTTTGAGGAGCATGGAACCACCTCTTAGTTGCTGTTGTTCACAGTTCCACCCTGACCTGGGGTGGCAGCACCTGTTAGGGTTCCAACTATGGGCAAATAGTAAACTCCCAAACAAAAATCAACACTACATTTTTATGGTAAAATTACCAAGAATACATTTTATGATCTACAAAATATATATCTAAAAAACACCAAAAGTGTACAATTATGTACAAAATATCTGTATTTGAAACCACAGAATGATATACAAAATATTTAGATATGGCATTAAATTACTCATTGATATGTCGCCAAACAAAATCAACCAACTAAACAACCAAAAGGAAAGAACTTGTTCATGACATTAATCTGTATAATATTCTACAATTTCTTAAAGAAAAAGGTTATTTCAAAATATAACTCCAACAAAACTACAACCTAAAACACATATCACCACCTGTAGTAATCATATACACATAAACATATACATTAAGAAATGGACAAAGTCCGACAATTTATTAAAGACATTTTTATGTTTAACATTCTTTTTATAGATACAAGTATTTAAGTAAATGCTCTGTTTATAATAAACAGTATTAAATAATATTTACCGGCCTGAATGTCCGAGAAATTTTCATAGAAAATATTCGTCCTTTGACAGGATTCAAACCTGCATCCTATACGGAACCGTCATTTAGCTTGATGTGCCTAACCTCTTGGCCACAAAGGATCATTCGGTAAATTTGACCTTGCCAACCGAACGATCCTTTGTGTTCTTTTATAGACTCAAGTATAAACATAACCAATATTCATCAAAAGACTCAAATATAACCACAACCAATATTCACCTATAGACTCAAGTATAAACACAACCAATATTTCCCTCTGCACTCAAGTACCAACCTAACAAAATGTTACCTCTTGTCTCAAGTATAAACTCAACCAATATTTCCCTATACACTTAAGTATAAATCCAACCAATGTTTACCTCTAGACTCAAGTATAATATAAGGTAACACATTTGTGAGTCCTACCTCATCATGTGGGATGCTATCAATGTATTCTGTGCACATACATACACACAATTTGTTTGTTTTTGTTGTTTATAATTTATTTTAACTAGCCAAATCCACATCTTACAAATATTTCCAGTGATCCATGGATTAAATGTGGATAAAATATATTTAAATATTGAAATTTGGTTTTCATGTAAGTCTGTTTCCATTGATGCTTTATTAAAATGATTGCAACAAAATAAAAATCCTTCACTTTTCCGAATTCCTTCCTGATTAGTATTATTAGTAGTATTATTATGCAGTTTTCTTGATCAGAAAATATAATTAGAGCTCAAAAGAATCAGAGATTGAGCAGATACTACACTCTGATCCTTGGTAGAAAATCCTAATGGTTATACTAGAAACAAGTGGAATTATAGTAAAGATATTCATTTAGAGAACAGATTATAGTTTGGAAATGCCAGGAAGTGGGCAGGTACCACACTTTGACTATATACAGCTAGATAAAAGGAACATGGATAAAAACAAGCAAAATAATAATATAAAACAGTAGGGCAATGGATTAGTCACAGGTACAACACTTTGATCCCAGATAGAAAAGCCTAATGATTGTGCAAATCAGTGTAGATACTCAGTCAGACAGCATAACTGTTCCAGGCTCAAAGTATTTACTCACCCTATTCATTCACCCACACTATTGGAATCTTTGGGAACGAGTCATCCTTCATTTATTTGTTGCATTTTTGTCTAAACAAAATTGACAGATTAAATATAGTCCAAATTCAAAGACAAATTGTATTTACTTGCTGCCCCATGCTATCATGGTATGACACAATGTTAGTTTAATGTGGGGAGACAGAGCACTTGCTCCTAGACCAGGTTCAAAAATAGCCCAACCTCCACAATCATCAGTTGCACTGGTATTGGTATTACTACCAATCCCCACCTGTTTAGTTCAATGAATGACCGACTGCTGTGGGCAGCTGTTCCCCCAGACCAGGCATCTCTCAGTAATATTGCACTTAATAATTACACTCTTCCTGAAAACAAAGATACAACTAAGTTGCACTCTGTACAAAGACAGAAACATAATCGAGAAATAAAATGTAGTTTATCTGCCCTCAGGCAGATATTAAATAATAGTTAAGTAGACTATTATTTTTTAGAGGAAGTGTATCTCTGCTCCAACTTCCTGAGGTTGACCATGGGGTCAGATGCAAGCCATAATACGGGAAGTCAATTTTGATTGGCTGAGCTTGTGTGGGAAAGGTTTCAGTGAATCTAATCTTAACCAATGCAATGTAGACATGTTCTTTTTCATGTGTGAAATGGCTCCCCAGTGACGGGGAATGACCCCTCACTGGAGAGTTAGTACATGTCGATATTAATAAAATAGTTAAGTTAACCTTGTCCATGTTGGATGGTTTTCATCTCTGGACTGATATTTCACAACCCTGGCCAGAAGATGAGAGAGAAAATGAAACACAGATATTAAACTTTGATCTCAGAAAATGGTCATACATAAAAAGAGGCGGAATAATAATATAGATATTCTGTCAGAAAATGTGATTCTAGGCATAATAGGCAGACATACAAACAAGTAGAAAAACTGTATAGATTTTTTTTTTAAAAAAAGTCCCTTGACTCTGTTAGTGGACATAGGCATCTATAAATAAGTTCTCTTTATTTATGAATTCTTGAGAAAAAATATGTGGTTTCACATTGCCTTCTCCATGATTCTTTATTCAACATAGTCTTTCTCCTAAACTAGTTGCCATCCAAGGTAAGATGGTCCAATGTACTCTGCTATTTAACCCATAGACAAGGATTTGAGAAGAGGTGGATTCTGCCTTTCCAAAAGGACATTAATGGAAAAGTGAATAGATGCGTCATCGCATCTCTCCGTCTTTTTTACAAATACTTTCATGGTAATTGCTCCAAAGAGCTGCATTCGCTGTTTCCCAGACTTCATGAATTCAAGCGCCCTACAAGGTTGACATCATGCTCTCACCCTTTCTACTGTCGAAACTATTAAATGTAGCCATCTCTTCTACTCCAATAGCTTCATATCTTGCACCTCTCACCTGTGGAACTCCCTTCCCTATTCCGGTTTCCCTGAGAGCTATAATCACCAACTATTCAAATGTAATGTCAATTGACATCTCCAGTTGCCTTGATCTATCCACTATCCTTCTCCTCATCCTTTCCTCTATCACTCCTATCTGATCTTGCTCCAAATCTTCTGTAACCCCTTGCATCCTAGTGGCTTCCCGCTTTGCTTGGGGTGAAATGCTTAAAAAAAACAAAACAAAAAAACAAATGGTCTTAATTTGGATTTAGTCTACGGATTTTAGTTTCTCTGTCAGTTACCATTACACTGGCCACACATCCAATAGCAAATATACTAGAAAAAATATAACTGATTCTGTCTCAAAAAGATCAGAATTTGAACAGATACAACACTCTGATCTTAGAAACACCTTACAGTCATTGATACAAACAAGTTGTAATATTAGTATAGATTGTGTTCTTGAAAAATAAATTTAAAATTAATTACATTTCAATAGGTTTTTATTTCTCCCCACTTTCCTCACAATTTTATACTTTTACTTGAGTCAACTGGAAAAAAAATTGCATTATAAAATATCTTGTTCTTAATTTTTAAAATGAGGAATTGTGAATATCAATCAATATTGACAATTCCTCATCTCAAAAATCAATAACAACATTCTCAAAAGCAGTATGAACATTTCATAGTCAGATGTCAAAACCATCTGGTATTGAATTTAAATGGCTCCAAGATTACACGACTGTTGTTCTTCAGAATGAGTATAGACACTGGGTAATCAGGTATTGTTAACTAGTAGTGGCCATGAGTTCAAACCCGGGATCAGGTGGTATATATATATATATATATATATATATATATATATATATATATATATATATATATGATATAGTCATCCACAAACACATTGTTTCACTGTATCAAAGCTCATCAGTGTGGCTAGACATGTGATTACTTTAAGTCCGGATCGAAACCCGACCAATTTGACATCAGTTGGAGATTCTTAACGATACATAATTTTGTATAATTTTATATATATCAACAGGCAGTATTTAGAAAAATATGACAAACTGGATAATTTCTTGTGGTACGTTTCATCTGTTAGGATTTCATCAGACTGGGCTTTGTTGATGTTGCCATGTCTACACATGCGCAGAAAATGAGAGATGCTGGTAGTTTCAAAATTTTTGAAAGAATATTTTTTTTGTTTCAATCTAGCCAAATTCAGTTGTATTCTTTTTCTTTTTCTTTTTCTCTCCATATTCTTTCAAAAAATTCTGTAACTACCTGCGTCTCTCGTTTTGTGCGTATGTGTAGACATAGAAACATCAATAAAACCCAGTCCGATGAAATCCTAATGGATGAAATGTGTCACAAGAAATTTTCCAGCTTGTCATTTTTTCTAAATATATATATATATAAGTATTTTTTATATATATATATATATATATATATAAGTATTTTTTCTAAATATATATATATATATATATATATATATATATATATAAATACAGCATATAATATATAAATAATTATACATATATATATTTATTTATATTTATATACACTACTTTATATATATATATATATATATATATATATATATATATATATAGGTTCAGTCAGAATGAACAAGAAACAGTATTGCAGTGACAAAATTAACACGATAATCTGCACATATAAAAGTTTCTATTTCTGTCTACATTTCTAGGATGAGGAGTTAGCATTATTTACATTCACACTAATATCCTCATCTTTGTTGTTGTTATTACTACAGCTTTCCACAGGTTTATATCAATATGGGAAACCCACAAGGATTTCTGAACTGGACCCTTATTTAATCTACAGGTGTTGACTGTTCTCATTTCCCTGCTTGCCTATTTTCACTCTCCTAGTACTCACTGCCCGGCCCAACTCCATGAACCAATGCTTTAATCCACTAGGCCCATATCCACCAAAATAATGGACACCTGAAGATGGCCAATGGGTACTTAGCTGAAACGTGTCAATAATAATAATAAACACTTTTAGATGGCAATAAAGGTAACGAAAGCAGTTATTTTTCTAGAATGACTGATATAATGTTTTTCTGATGTTTTGAAAATTTTCTATAAGAGAGACATGGACACATGGCCTAGTGGTTAGAATGTTCACATTCTGACCATGTGACCTGGGTTCGAATTTCACCATGGTAGACTTCTCAGGAAGTCTCCTTCCTGATATTATCAGACTGGAGGGGCCAATCCTAGCATGCAGCAACTTTGGAAAGTGCCTGAAAACCATACCACAGATTGATCCAAGCCTTGTGAATGAAATTGGTTAGATGGAACCCTTGCGGCTGTTGGTAGCTGTGCTAGCACAAAGTCACAAGTCATCATGGCTGAGGGCATGAGCATGCTGGCCTTGTTCAAATTGTTGATCATGCTAGATAACTGATATGTCCCGAAAAGGGATATATTTGTTCGAAGTAGCAAAGTGGTTATTGACTACTGTAACCGGGTAGAACAATCTAGCAGGTAACCATACTGGACTGGTCCTCGTCGTAGTGGTAGGCAATAGGCGAAGACAATAGGCGTTGTCAATAGGCATCCTCCTGTACCTCCACATCAGTCTGTATTTATGGCTGACACCAGCCAATCATATTACTGTGAAGGGAATCCAGGTGTATGCATATTCCTTACATCAATAACACACTCTTTCCCAGAAACTGTAGCTAAGGTCTGCTCAGTATAGTTGCAGTATAAACCACAGGTCGGCTCTGTAGGTGCTAAATAAATGCAAAGGCAACTGAGCAAGCATCTGCTAAAGGGATTGGCTAGCAACCCTAGTAGACAGGTATCCTCAAATACAAGGAGTCAGCTATACATATGAGAGACATTCTCCTAGACTTGCTTTCTGTGTCATCAGTTGGACTGTTGTTGTCAGAAGTCATCATGTGACTGTGTTTCCAAACTGAAAACTTATTTTTTTATATAATAACAGATATGACATTTGTTATAATATACTGTATATTTCCATGTATAAGGTAACCTTTAGATAAGACGAGGTCAAAAAATATAGCAAGTTTTCATGAATTAATCCTGTACCTATAGTATAAGACAACTGCTTATTGATTGTGTAAAGATGATGTTATTGGAAATGTTGTTACTTAGTGTATCCTTAGAAATTCACAATAAATGAAATAACAGAACCAATTTTATATCATGTTTTTTCCACACACATCCCCTAAAAGGGAAACCATTGTTTTGTTTACATTTCATCATGTGATCTCTTGTGGATATTGATATGGAATTTGTTATGAAGTTATGCTAGTGATATATTATTTATTATCTATATATATATTTATTATCAGTTTATTTGATAATGTAAATCTTTTCATGTATGTTATTGGTTATCACACCAAGGGTGAGGTTAGCCTACTGTTATGGGACCTTACCCATAATAACATAATGGACTATTCCATATGTAATAAATACTGCACCTCAAGAGGAAGCAGGGAGTTCAGTCCGAAGTCGGTCGACCGGCTGACCGGCTGATCAGTTGAACTCTCTGCCTTTGGGTGGGGAGGAACCTGAACGAGGCTACGCCAAGGGGCGGAGTCTCTTTCGGGGAGGTAAACCGACCATGAACCCGTTTATACGGGTTCAAAGGGCATATTTTTGGCCGAGCCCACGGGCTCGGAGATCCCACTTTAAACCGGCCTTGTGCCACATGATGCCCTCGTGGGGGGGGGGTGACTAAATACCATTCAGTCTGAAGTCTGGAGTGAGGTCCATCAGGAGTCTGTCAGGAGTCAGTCAGTCAGTCAGAGCGAGCGAGTCAGTCAGTCGAGTCAGAGGCAGTCTGAAACAGTTGCATTCATACAATTACTGCTAAACCTGATTGTTCGTACTAACACTTTCTACGTCTCTGTATATATTTCTGTTTGTAATATATCCGTGTTATTCCATATATGTGTTCGAGGTCTTCTTTATTGGTTCTGCCTTGGACTATCACTGTGGTACAAAGAACCAGACCATAACACCTACCAACAAATGTCACTCAGAATTTAAGGTTTCTTTTTTTAGGATTATAGTATGAGATGACCCCAATTTTAAGGGTGATTTTTGATTTAAAAGTTGTCTTATATATATATATATTATATATATATATATATATATATATATATATATATATATATATATAGGAGGCACGGTGGAGTAATGGATAGCAGCTTGGATTGAGGAATCAGAGGAATCAGAGAGGCGAGTTGAATTCAGTCGAATCCGTTACATTCACTTATGTGCTAATACCCTTGGGAAAGGTATGAATCCTCTTCTTCTCCCTCCAGCTATGGGTAAAATAGCAGGACAGACTGGGTTCTATAGCCTTGGATGGCAACTGGTCTAGGAGAAGGACAACTCTGAATTCAAAACCTGTGGAGGGTCGTTTAGGAATCTTGTGGCATTCGGTGCACCAGGTCTCTGTATTCGTCCCTTCAAAAAGTGTGGATGGTCCTGCATGAAGCCTTCACCACTATAATCAAATCTTATGTGCCGTTGTCGGGCTGTCGGTTTCCTGGAAACTGATCTGCTTGACCCTCATATGTCGAAATCGACGGAAGAGTCGACTATATATATATATATATATATATAATCATTTTTTTTTTCACTCTTCACCTATCATTCTACAATCTTGACAATGTTTCTAGCACAGATTTTTATTTGTTCTTTTGCAACTCAGGTGATGACTTCTTGGTTGATTCATATTTATGAATTCTCTTACTCTTGGGTAATTTGAAGTGCAAAAGTTGATGCATAATTAAATTGGTGAGAGGAAAATAATGAGAGGTTTAAAATTACATACTTATTGGGGTCACCAGTTACTAATTATCATTTTTATTGATTTTGTTTAAGAGAGACAGCTTAAACAATTTTTGTCTCCTCATAATCTTTAAGTCCATGATCTGCCATCCGTGTATGCAAGCACATTATGTAGGTTACTTGCTGTTTTGCTCTGCACCTCTTGCCTTCAGTATGTCCTGTGAGTTTCCAATTCTCATAACCCACTTTCCTCATAATGTTGTTACTAAATATGGTGGCTGAATGATTGGTTAGAATACCTTATGGGCAGTGATGGATTGCTTTTGTTTAAGTTTTGAATATAAGACCAAAATGGTGCAACATTGGCAGAGGACCACAAGAATTTTGCACCCAGATTCTTAGAGAGGCTAGGCTGCACTTGGCAGAATGCTAAGCCAATGAATGAGCAACCGTTTCCTTGAAGTTCTTCCTCCCACTAACTCCTAAAATCGATGTTATCATGGCTGTCCTTCTCTTATATTAAAACAAATACAAAAAAGAAACCATCTTTAGTTAATACAGTCTCTAATGCCATGGAAGCCAGAAATGTCTACCAGAAATATGCCTCTTTCTCAGTCTATCCTTTTTGTTTTCATTTTTCCTTAAAGCTTCCGTGTTGCTTACATGTTCAGTCTATGTTATTCTCAGCATCTTTCTGTATAACAACATCTCTGTTGTCTCAAGTCTTCTCTTCATCCGTGGGAATATTGTCCAATATTCATTGCCATATAGGAAGATTGCTGTTACATAACAGGTCAGCATACCTTTCTTTGTTTCTAATGAAATTGTCTTGTTTCTTAATACTTTGTTTAGCTTTTGGAAGGCATCTTTCACTATTCCGACATACCTTCAGATTTATGTGTCATATTTTTGATTATCTCTTATAACACCTAGTCTCTCTATATCTGCCAAATGTGTTTATAATGAGGCTCACTCTAGTGTAATGGTTAACAAACTCATCTCATTGACCATCACTAATGGAAACCTAATCATGTCCTTTTTTGAGATCTTAGAACTATCATTGTTTTAATATTTGCTTAGAGCTACTATAACTCAGGATTACCATTGCCTACTTTCAGTAGAACTGGTGTGTTTATACCCAGGCAGTTTTCCAGTTTCTCAGGCCTTCTTTGCTTTTATTTTGACTGAAAAGCCTTGTTTTTAAGACTTTTTGCAAATTAATTGACCTCACCTGCTGGTACTTGGGATTGAACTGTGAACTTGGCAAATTTGAATCTTATAATCTGAACATTGACAAATTATTCTGCACCTTGTACCTTCAGGATGTGGGCAAACATAATTCTCTATAATATCCAATATTTTGTAGCTCTTAGCCATGTTTACATTAATACTATCCCTCCTCATCCCTGATCTACCATCCATTGACAAACTTGTTAGTGAGGTAATGTGCTGTTTCCATCTGTTCCCCTTGTTTAAATATGTCCCGTGAGTGTTAAATATTTCAAACTTTCTTTACTCACTATGTGTCATAGAAATGTCAACTGTCTCTTTTTTATTCTAAATGTAAACACCCTTTTTGTTTCCCTCTTCTCTAAAACTTCCTTATTGCTTACATGCTCCATCCATGGTATTCCCATCATCCTTCTGTAGAATCACTACAATATGTACTGTCAGTGTTAAATATTACAAACTTTCTTACCTCATTATTTGTCCTAGAAATTATCTCTTTTTGATTCTAAATGTAAATATCTTTTTTTCCATTTTCCTTAAAACTTCCTCATTGCTTACATGCTCCAGCTATGGTATTCTTAGAATCCTTCTATAGGACCCCTTCCTCATTGCTTACATGCTCCAGCTATGGTATTCCTAGCATCCTTTTGTAAAATCACATCTCTTACACTATAACTTGAAACCATGAAAAATAACTTTTAATTTCTTGTTTATTTAGCCCACCAATTTTTCTCATAAATGCTCAAAGGTAGAAGATAATAAGGACAACATTTGGCAGAAGGAATCATTTGCAGAGAATAAACAAGTCATTCAACCTGGCACTGACCCAAGTAATCAAAGAAAAATAAGTACCATCGATCAGTTTCTTGTGTACATGGACAGAATTCTTCAAGAATAGCCAAAATATTGCTGTAGTCTTCCAGTTGAAAGTGTAGGGAAGAGATTAATAGTTAAATGTTGGAAGAAAAAGAATGTTGCTTAATCTTAACATTAAAACAAAGTTTTTATTAGATTGGAAAATGCTTTCTTTTTTTTTTGTCAGTAAAATATTTATTTTTGTACAAATCACTGCTTGAATTATGTGAACTATTTTCTTTATCAGTTTTGATTTTATCAAAGTATTTCAGGCTTTTTTTATGTTTTGAAATATTCTGAAATGAAATATTGCCAAAATATCATGAATGTTTTGTACTACAATCCTCATCAGTGTTGATTTTATCAGAGTATTTTACTCTCTTTTGTGTTGTGAAATATTCTACTATATATTTATACTAAACTTTTCCCAATGTAATGCTCGTGAGTCACTCAAAGTAGATGGTTACTGTTAAAATGGTTACGATGAATAAAGTATGCTATGCCAACAGATACTTTTCTCACACTTCCCACCTGTGGTACTTCTTTCTGTTTATTTGCTTCCCTGAAAACTACAATCTTCATAAATGTAAATGCAACATCAATCGCCATCTTCTGTCTTCTTGAATCCCATTCATCTTTTGTCCTTTCCTCAATCCTCCTATACTCAGTCTTTTCTCTCACTTTCACACCCTGCAACCCCCTATGTACTAGTGGCATTTCCACATTGCTGAGAGTGAAATAATTAAAAATAAAAAATAAATCTTTTTTTTTTTTTTAGCATTTTCATGGGAATTTCATCAATCTACTTTTCCATGCTGTTGTATATGTATACATATATCATATTAAACAGTCACAGTGTGCAAAGTTAGCTCCCTTTAACATCATAAACTATGTTTATATAATTAACTCCCTTGGGATAATGATCTCTCCAGAGGAGAGAACAAGAAATTAAAGATATGGCTAGCAGTACACATGATTATCTGTTATCTCTTATACTGTGTGTCTTAAAGTTTCTTTCTCACAGGTCAAATGTCCCACCTAGATTTGGGTAAAACATAAAACATGCTGCCTTGGGGTAACTGTGCAAAAGTTACCAAAATTCAGAGTTGGCAATATGGAGTCAGGTCAGGATTAGGCGTGCTACTGGTAACATGTAACCCAGTACAATCTACTACATGGATAGGTGTTTTGTGTCTAAACCAGCACATCTCCTAGATTTTATGCTGGTGGCATTTTAGCATCCCACTACTTTTTTTATCAATGTTGAATTTTATTCAGCTTCATACAGATTTTCAGTAAATATCAGCTTCTAATTGGTCAATAAACACACAAGTGGGCATTGCAATCCACCCATGTTTCCAGCACTTAACCAAGTCAAGTTTCCCACCATGTTCTTCTGAGCCGGTCACATGATTACATTAATTGTAAATAGCAGATACAAGCTTGCTCTCTCACTTTTCTCTTTCCTTCTGTGAAGATGTGACCTTAAGGATTTCTTGTCTCAACCTTGAGTGGTCAGACATGAAAAGCATATTCACTCATGCACGTATGTATGAAATTTTCCAAACTACATTACAAACATACAGAACATTTCCAAACAAGCAACAAGAATTTTTCACTTTGAAATACTTTTCTAAAGCTACAGTTTATTCAGCACTTCTCAGCTTTATATTTCATTCAACTTTTGTGAGCTCAGATAAAAATATTAAATCAGTCAAAGGGACATAACACCAAAACCTCTACACATGTACACACAAAAATAAATATACATGTCTGTTGTTATAAAACCGTTTTTAGTCCTTGTGTTTCATATTTTGTGGTATTTTACGTTAAATATAAATCATGTGGTCATGTTAATAACAGACATCTACAAATGGTCCATTCTTATTAACATACTTCAACAGCATCTCACCCAAAAGGACAAAAAACAAAAGCTGTCAAAAGGCAAATGATATTCTTATAGGAGCCTTAAATTTAAATGCAATGTCAATCACCATCTTCTATCCTCTTGAATCCCGTTCATCTCTTGCCTTTCCCTGAATCCTCCTTATACTCTTACTTTCATTCCCTGTAATCCCTGTGTACTCATTGTATTTCTTCCTTGCTTGCAGGGAAAGGATTAAAATAAATGTGATATGAATGAAAGAGGAGATGGTACAAAGAGGATAGCTAACAATTGTCATGTCTTGAAGATGTTAAGAATGTAAATTTCAGTGAAGCATCCATAGAAGGGTTCAACAAAGTAGCAGTTCATGAGAAAAAAAACTGAGTGAAATTTTTTCCTTACATTTGGATCACAAAGAAAATGAGGGTGATTCAACTCTGTGGAAGTGGCATGGCATGTCCTCGATGTAGAACTATTACCCTGAACAGTGTTGCTTTATTACAGTATTTCACTTTCTTTTCTGTTGTAATACATTCTAACATGACGTATTGTCATTATACCAACAAGCACCATTTAGATATTTATAAATTTAATCTAGTCTGGCACAAGGTGTTTCTAGTAGAGTATTGAGTCAAAAATCAGTCTCAATGGCAGTGGCCTTCAAAGTTTGTGTTTTTTTTGCATACTTTAATTCTACTGTCAATATAAACATGACTTACATTTACCAGCCCTATTTGAATAGCCTGGAATATGCTGATTGCCTCCCTTGCAGAGGAGAAAGTTAGATCCCTCACAAAAATGTCTACTTCCCAGATAGATACTTTTAAGCTACAGTATGAGTGACCAATATTTGCCTGTAGACTCAAGTATAAACATATCCTGTATTTACCTATAGACTCAGGTATAATTACAACAAATGTTTACCAGTTGACTCATGTATGAACACAACTAATGATTAACTTGAAGCTTAAATAAAATTTTGTCATTTCATAAGCCTAAAAAGGGTTATGATATTATGAAATCAACCAGCCGAATCAAAGCTAATTTTTTGAGTGCTGGAGGAGTAATAAATTTTGGCCTATTGGCAATCATTATATATATCTAATGGATCAGATTTCAAATAAATAGATAGTGAAAAGGTATTTTATTAGGAAAAACTAATTTTTGATTTTTCAAGAACAATAAAAATTAAATTGAATAATTTACTATATGCCAAGTTGAAGAATCGGAAGAAGGAAAAAAAGTTAAATGACTGCACTTTTCAGTTTTCATTTTTAAATGGCGTAGTAAAAATTTTGAAATAAGTTCTGATTGTTTATTTAGTAGTTTGTTTGATCTGGGAAGGTAATTATAGCTATTTTTTCCTCCAAGCAGAGTTTGCAGTTTTTTGATTGATTGTTATAGTCTGTTCTGGTGGTTATTTTGGTGGGAGTGGTTTGTTAATTTATTATTTATTTTATTTATTTATTTATTTGGATTAATTTATGTTAGTTGTTTTTGCTTATTTATTTTTATTTTATTCATTCTTTTCCGTTTTTGATTTTTAAGTAACATAATAAAAAATTGTTTTTATGTCTGCATTTTGAGATGATTTCTGATAATTTATTTAGTAGTTTGTTTTGGTCTGGGAAAATAATTATAGCTATTTTTTCCTCCAAGCAGAGTTTGCAGATTTTGGATTGATTGTTGTAGGCTTATGTTCTTTTCCTTATTTTCCATGATATTTTTGGTGTGGTTTGCATTTTGTTTTTAATTTCCCAGATATACTTGGAAAGCATTGTGCTTTCACATATTTACTATTTGTGAAAGATATTTTGTGTACATAGTTTCTTTGTTTCCAGTGTCCTTCAGCTACTCCAATGTATATATTTTTTTCATTATCTGATGATCTTACTGTGGCTTGGTATACTACATTGTTTTTTAAGTGATTACTGTTTACGGGAACAAAATTGAAAAAAAAAACAGAGTTTCAGTCTTTTTGTCTGTTTTCTCTCAATCTCTGACAAAGCTTTAATAAAGGTGCAACATGTTAGATTGATGTATATTTCATATTTGTTGTTTATTTTATCTTCCTGTCAGATTCCGATCCATATTTGATTTGCATATATATATATAAACAGATTGACTGGATTATCATTTTTCTACACTAAAAAGCAACTGTTGTTAAAAAATGTTTTGGTTGATTGATTATTCAACGTTAGTTAAAAAAGGAAGCCTACAGATAAGAGAAATTGTTAATTAATGTCTACAACAGAGAAACCTGTTTTCATATTAATGAACAAATTCCATGTACATAGGTTTCAGGTGGCAAGAGCTTTTCTTTTGTTTTTTTAAAAATCATTTCACTCCAAGCAAGGCAATAAAGCCACTAAGATGGAAGAAGTTAATGAGTGTTAGAGAATATGAGAAAAGAACACTATTTTCCCCCTTCCCTGGTGCAGATGTGTATATGCATTTTACTGAAAGTGATTTTTTCAGACACTGACGAATAAACGTCCAAAACATAATGTTAAAAAACCAACTACTGACGTGTTTATATGACGAAGCAAGAAGCTGGAAGAGAGTTCCACCTCTAAGTTTGAAGAATTTGTGACTATTAGAATCAACACCATGAGGGTGTTGAATATATTTAATGGATCTGATTTAAGACAAATTGATACAGAAAAAGGATTATATAACGGAAAAAAAAACAATTCTTGATTTTGCAAGAACCATAAAAAAAATTGTAAACTTAAGTTGAATAATTTACTATTTTCCAAGTAGAATAAAGTGAAGAAAGAAAAAAATTCTTTTAAATAAACAACTCTACAACTTTAGGCTCATTTGAACTTTTTGGATATTTTAACTTTCTTTTATTGCAAGCACATGTGAATTTTACCATGAAATTGCCTTTCCATGCTTTAACTTTTTCACTCTCAACAGCAGTAATGTTCAGTACAATGTTCAAAACTTTTGATTTACATCCCAAGATTAAAAAATGTTTTTTCTTTTATTCAATAAGTATGAAAGAAAATATATATTTTTTTTTATCACTCTGAGATAGCAGCATGTTTTTGGGGTCTGAAGTTCTTGTTTTTCACAACTGGTCCCAAACAGAAGTTTTAACACCGAAGGAAAACATTTGAGGAAACATTATAAATAATTTGTAGATAAGTTCCTGAATGTTTAAAAACATGAGATCTTTATGAAAAACAATTTCGGAAATTTTTTGGTTGCATTCTCAATGCAGTGTAAGAACAAAAATGTTCTTTTTTTTGCCAGTAAAAGTTCTCTGGGAAGTAATTTGTAAAATAAAAATTATCTTTTACAGTCTGTCCATTTTAGAATTTTTCTTCTTTTATGCATTGTTGTTTACCATAGCTTATTTTTGGTAATTTTATTTTTTTTTTTTTTTTTCATTTTTGTCCGATTTGTTTTACGATAACAGTTTTTTTGTCAGCCATTTCCCTCTTGTTGATTGCATTATTGGCATACATAGTAATTCTGTCTTCTTAAATCTATTTTGAGAACCCTGTGTTTATTCTTTGTCAATTTCTGTGTCCGCTTCCCTTCTTTAGATTTTCCATGCTTATGATAGGAAATGAATGCATTAAAATGTTGCAAAGCATCCATGTTGCCTTTTGTTTGTGCTGGAAAATTTCTAGAAAAAAAAAAAAAACACTGTGAAATCATGTTTGTAATTTTTATGCTTTGATTGACTGCTGAAAAAAATTGTTTTCTTTGAGTAGATTTTCATATTTCTTTACAAGGTAAGGTACTAAGTAAGGATATTGCAGGAAAGAACACATTAGGAAAAGCTCTCAAGAGATGTTTTTACACACACACACATCCTTCCTTTCTCATGAAGACTTCTCATAACTTAATTGGTAAGGCACAACTGGCTTACAAGCAGTTTTGCTAATGTAAAATGAGGAATACAGGTTTGATTCCTGTCAGGAAGCAAATCTTTTTTTTCTAGTGATGTTCAACCTGTACAAGGCCCAAGGGCCACTCAAGGAAAAAGAACAGCATATGCAGATATATGTGGAAGATAATGATTAATCATAGACATGAGCCAGTTAAGATTGTAGTGATCAGGGAACCAACTTCTTGAGAGTTGGTTCCACAAGCCAGTGATTTTCTTTAAGAAAACTAGACTGGTAGTCAAAAAATGGCAATATCTGCTCAAAAATTGTTATCTACAAAATATAACAGTTACCATAGTCAAATCCATCACATTCCCTTACATGCTAATACCTTTAGAAAAGGTATTAATCCTCTTCTCTCTCCACCTATGGCTAAATAGCATGACATTGGGTTCTATAGCCTTAGATAGCAACTGGTCTAGAAGAAGGACAACTCTGAATTCAAAACCTGCAGAGGGTCGTTTGGGGACCCTGTGGCACATAGTGCTCCAGGTCTCTGTATTCAGCCCTTCAAAAATGTGGATGGTCCAACAGGAGAGTCCACCATATATATGTGTTTGTGTGCAAAAGTAGGTATACAGTAATGCATTCCTACAGCAATGAAAAAAGAATTTTATTGATTATACAAATGTATCAATACTGGTATAATACTTATCGTATACCTATGTTTGCAGCCCCCACCCGTTACGTAAATTTTTAAATTAGTAAATTTATAATGATTTATGCTCTGCAGAATTGTATTGAGCACTGTTTTTAAAAATAAAAATAATTAATAAGAACACTGGATTATAAATCTTACTGTTTTTTCTCTTTACTTTTATATATATATATATATATATATATATATATTAAAGCAAAACAACAAAAATTACCTCAATATAGGTATAGTCTATTTCAAACCATTTTTCACATGGCTATCGTCAGCCTCTAACTGCATGTCTCGGAGCGTTGTTCTAAATTTATTTTCAAAGTCAGTATTACTAGGATCCATCCAGATTATATACCAATGGATCGATTACCTGTGATATATATATATATATATATATATATATATATATATATATATATGAGGCATGGTGGAGTAATGGATAGCAGCTCAGATTGAGGAATCAAAGAGCCAAGTTTAAATTCCAGTTGATTCCATTACATTCACTTACATGCTAGTACCCTTGAGAAAGGTATTAATCCTCTTCTTCTCTCTCCAGCTATGGCTAAATAGCAGAACAGACTGGGTTCTATTGCCTTATATGGCAATTGGTCTAGGAGAAGGACAATTCTGAATTCAAAACCTGCGGAAGGTCGTTTGAGACCCTGTGGCATGTAGTGCACCAAGTCTCTGTATTCACCCCTTCAAAAAGTGTGGTTGGTTCTGCACAATGCCTTTACAACTATAATCAAATTATATGGTGTCTGGCCTGTTGGTTCCTAGGAACTGAGATACTTGACCCTATATGTCAAATATGACGGGAGAGTTCAACATATATATATATATATAGAGAGAGAGAGAGAGAGAGAGAGTAAAATGAGGATTGGAAATAAAAGGCACCTAATATTTAATATAGTGATATTTATTTATAATATATGAATTTTTACAGAGAAGAATAAAAACTTTTGTACTTACAATTGGATTTTCAATGTTTTTTTTTTAACACTTTTTTACTTTAACTAGTTTCGCTTAGGCTTTCAAAATGTTTTTAACTGCTTCTCTCTCCGCATGTTGATGCTTACATTTAGTACCAATAAAAAAATGAAAATCAAGGGGCGTAACTGGCTATATATGTCGTTTATGGTAAGGGGAATTTGGTAGAATCAATTTATGCAATGAATTAAGTATGGGTTTCCTTATTAATCCACCTTTGTTCAGTGGTTCTGTAGTCGCACTGGAAGAATGGTAAGACACTAAAATTTGGCAGATTTTGTCCTCTGCATTCCTCTATATGTTGGCTAAGAGATATTTTTCTGGTATGGAGGTCTCTAATTTGTTGGCAATGAATTGTCATCCTTTGTTAGAGTGAATGCAGTGATTGTGGCACCCTTTGCATATAATGATCTGAAATGAGATATATTATATATATATATATATATATATATATATATATATATATATATATATATGTATATATTCTTATTCAGATCTTCTTGAAAGTCCATATCTTCTAACTTTATTATCATATCTGAGCAAATATGTGCTTTTTGAGATGATCTTAATGAGAAAATATATATATATATATATATATATATATATATATATATATATATATATTGTCATTCAGATCTTCTTGGAAGCCCATATCTTCTAACTTTATTATCATATCTGAGCAAATATGTGCTTTCATATATATATATATATATATATATATATATATATATATATATATATATTTGGTTGGATAGATGTGAGTTAACTCTATCTCTGATATTGAGCGCTTTCTAATAAGTACTGCGCGATATAATATATAAATTATATATATATATATATATATATATATATATATATATATATATATATATATAATATATATATATATATATATATATATTTATTTATATTTATATACACACACTTTTCACATATATATATATATATATATATATATATATATATATATATATCCCATTCAGATCTTCTTGAAAGCCCATACCTTCTAACTTTATTGTCATATCTGAGCAAATAAGTGCTTAAAGAAGATCTGTATGACATGTGAATTCCTGAAACAAAAAGGGACACAGGTTTGAACCCTGCTTGCATAATTTTCTGTATTAAACCTCACAAATGAATAGGCCAGTAGATGTAATTCTCACTGTTTAAAATATCATGTTTAAAGTCATAAATATATACTTTCTCACCAGCTTAACATCACTGTTGTTTTTCTATAAATACTTTCATATAATTGTTCTGGTGAAATTTGCTCTATGGTAGATAGACTTTATAAATTTAAGCATGGTACTAGATTGGCAGCTAGGTCTCATCCTTTTACAGTTGTAATGGCTAGATGTAACTGTAAATTCTTTGTTAACAATTTCTTGCACTTGTCACCTGTGAAACTCTTTTCAGCCAACTTTGATATTTAAAAATTAAATACAATTTCAATCATTATGTACTTTCTTCTTGATTCCACATCTTTTATTGTTATCGCTCCTTAATAATGTTTTTCTTTTTCTTATTCTTTCGCACCCAGTAATCCCATGTGTCTTAATGACTTTATTGCCTTGCTTGGAGTGAAATGATTAAAAAAATATAAAGTCCATTTCCTAATAAATAAAATAGTATTTACTTTAATCCCCTTTCTTTATCAATGCATTTAATTATGTTTTTGTGTGCCATTTATATGCTCATGGTTCTCCACAACTTCCTGGAGAGTCATACTTGTCTTCATAATCTAATATTTTGACTTAATCTCAGAGATCAAATATTATATAGTGAACATTTCAGATGAAAGTTTACCTAATAATTTTATAAAGCTTCTGATATTGATCTGTCATGTGTATGTGTGTGTATATATATATATATATACATACATATATATATATATATATATATATATATATATACGGTTGTGGATTCCGGAGATGGAATCTGGCACAGATAAATAAAAATGCCAGTAATAGGAATAGGAAAAATATGTGTATTGAACGTAAGAATACAAAGTGAAATGAAGATTAGTAGTCCAGGAATGCAGGTTAGTAGAAAAGTATATTTACAAGTCTCTGTAATGGAAGCCGTAATTATCTCTCTTTCTGGACTCTCGTACTCTGAGTGAACACCCTGTGTCGACCTTTCTCTTGTCTGTTGTCATGCTATCTCTCTGTAGTATAAATATACTATAGACGAGTCCATTCTGTGTAAAAGGGGTGAATCCCACAACATATATATATATATTCAAGTGGGAGAAAGAACAAATGGAGTAAAAATTCACAGTTTGAAGCATTTACTTTTTCAAAAAGTGGTCAATACAAAGTAGAGCAAAATATTATTATTCTATTTTTATTATAAGAGTTTATAATAAAAACACTTTTAAATCATTACACAAAATCTTTCATGTTTCAATACATGCTTGCACTTCCTTTTCATATATATATATATATAAGTGTGTATTTGGGCAGCAATCCCTCTTTTATACGAGCTTCATTAAATAAGACTGACAAGGTAGTGTGGTTAAGTTTTTATATAATTTATTTATATTTTCTTGTGTTATAATTTTCTGAATGTGTGGATTGTTTAATGTATGTATCTAGCATTATAGGAATGTTTTATTTTTCAAACATTGTCAGCACATTGTGGCCATATTCATAGTTGATGTTATTGAGTGTTGGCTTTTTTGTTTTTATTAATAACTAGCAGTAGAGCATCATAAAGACTGAAAAATTAAATTGACAAAGATTATTGTTTAAGGTTGACGGACATGATTGTCTTAATTAGTTTTTTTTTTTTTTTTTTTTTTTTAACGAATTGGTCAAACCCAAATTCAAACAAAAACATTGTTTACAATCGTTATGAGTCTATCGATTGGTGAATAGAATTTTATTATAAACAATTGTCTTGTAAATGGAATTTTTAAAGCATTCTGAATGTAAATAAAGAAAAAGTGTGCAAGACAATAAGAAATACTACCTGCCGAAAAAAAAAAGTGGATGTTTGTTTTATCGGCTGAAAAATGTAAGAAATCCGATCCCATATATAAAGGAACACACACACACACACACACACATAAACAACCTGGGTTTTTTAACCTAAGTCACTCCATGGAATCGCTAAAACATAGAGCATAGTCTGATGAAAAAGACGCCAAAGTTTATGAAAACAAAATTTTATCGTCAAAATGCTTATTTTTTTATGAAGAGGATAGAGTAAATTTTTTTTTAATTATTTTAAAAAATTTTTCCATCTTTTTAGAATATTCTAAATTTTGATTTAAAAAACCTTGTTTCTCTTTTGTAAAAAGGGTAGTAAATAACATAGATAATTTTAGCGCATTTTTTGTATTTACACACATTAATTTGGAAAATCTTGCAAAAATAAAAATAATTGTCAGATGTTAATGAAACTTTCAGAAACTATTCACAGATGATCGAAATTATTATGAATATTTTTTTTTTTATTAAAGTCATGGCAGAAATATTTTTTTTTATATTTATTAACACCCCCATAACTAATTTTATTAAAAACTCTAGAAATTCGAGACCATCGGTTTTAGTGATTACAATAGTTAAAAGCACAAGGCTTTGAAGAATGCAAATCATGTTTTTTTTGGGGTTTTTTTTTTTTGGCCAATGTACCTGAAAATCAGCTGTGAATTGTAACATACAAAACTCAATAAAACAAATATATTATTTAGTTTCAAATGCTTTTATTTGTTTTAATTTGTTTTTATGAATATGGACAATATTTTCTGAAAGCAAAAAAATTTTTTCAATGAAAATTGAATTTTTAATACAATTATTTCTTATTTCTTTAATTTTAAAAAAGATTTTTAAAAATGTTTAAATTGAATTTTAAAAAAATATTTTAACATTAGTTAAAAGCAACATCAACTTTTCAAAATGTCCGTGTGAGATTGTCATTGTCTAGCGCTTTGAAAATTGTATAATTTGGACCAATCAGATTAGCCATGGTAATTAAGAAATGTAATTTTTGTGTTTATAGTCGGACAGTAATTATCAAGTACAGAAGACCAACCAGAATACAATTTAGTTGCATTATTTGTGTTCAGCATTGTTCTCTGCTGTTAAGCCCTTTACTTTTGCGAAACACGTATGGAGAAGTTAATTTCAACTGAGAAGGGTACCTACAAGTAACAGTATCATCTTATGAAATTTAACTATTGCTAAACTTTAATTTATATGATCTTATTTTTATATTAATCTCAGTTATGACATTTTTCCATAAATGAAATATCAAAATTAATAATAAAATGAATGAAAATACAAATAACACAGTAAAATGTAATAAATGTACATAAAATTATAGTATTTTATGTACACTTCTGATAAAATTTCATAAGAAAGGTACCTAAATTAATTAGATACCTTTTTCTTATGAAATTTAATCTCACTATTAACAGTATTATTTTTTAATTTCTTTATATTTTCCATAAAGCATCGTAAACGTAAAAATGAAAGCTAAGTACAAAAAAAAAAAAAATAAAATAAAAAATTAGAGTGCTGAAAGTTTTCCTTAAAAGTAACAAGGTAAATAATTTGTTCACTTAAATAATTTCACTTCCTTCCATCTGTAGAAAGAATTCTCCTCCGTAAGTTATCTAAACGTCATGAATGTGTGCCTTTCGTCAATCGTCAAGTTGACGCGAAAGGTTATGACCTGCTTTGTTTTATTTTCAAATTACATTTTTTCGGCGCAGAAGCTAAGTTAAGCTTGGTTCAAAATATTTTAAATAAACAGTATAATATCTGTTTTTATTAAAATCAGTTTTGAAAAAATGATAATTGACTTTTAAAAGAATATCAAAAGTAAGATTTTAATCTTTTTTATCAAATCGAAAAAATGATTGAAAATGATTATCTGCCCTTTTTTTGACCAAAAAAAACAATATTTTAACGAAAATTTCAGACGTGCTAGGAACGATTAAAAATGTAAAAATACCCCAAAATACTTTGATCTTTCCTCTTTAATAATAATATGAACATTAGACGATAAAATTTTGTTTTTGTCAAGTTCGGCATCTTTTTCATCATGCTATGCTCTTTTGTGTACATTTTCGTGGGTGAGTTCTCCCCCTTTCATTCTCACGATGTGTCTTAATCATGTTTTCAAATTGATTTTATTAAAAAACAACTGTATTTTTCCCATTTTCGGTCCCGTTAGAACCACCACAAGGTAATTTTATGTAGTCCTGTGAAGTTTTGTTGAAATCGGCTAAAAAATGTAGGAAATTCGATCCAACATATAAACGTTACAGACACACACACACACACACACACAACCTGCGTTTTATAATAAGTAAGATGCTCCCATCCTTTTTAGCCTTTTAATATTTTTACTATCAATGAGTATTTTCATACATTCAGTTTAAAGTAAAAATAAAATCATCCTTGATAATGGCTAAAAGTATAGCCCAATGTGCTTGCATGTATAAAACATTTGGACTATTTCTTCATAATTGTGTGCAGAACAGAAAAAAATTAGAAGAACACAAGAAAAATTAAATAAAAAACTTAACTGCAGTACTGTGTCAGTTGTTTTTAATGAAACTTATGCACAAACACATGCACACACACACACACACACACACACACACACACACAAACACACACATATATATATATATGTATATATATAAATATAAAAGTGAACATTGAAGTCAACACTCAGAGGCAACAGGCTGTTTCATGTTGGATGCAATCATTAAGCAGCCTGACGATTGCATCCAGCATGAAACACCCTGTCGTCTCTGAGTGTTAACTTCTGTTGTGGGGCTCTCCCCTGTTTACATAAGATTGACGTGTCCAAAGTATTCTTATACTGACAAAGAGAATACCAGCTGTTGAGATACATTGAGATACGTTGAGACAGGTTGAGAGATACGGAGACAGACACAGGGTGTTCTCAGAGGGTTATACAAGAGTCCAGAGAGAGAGATGATTACGGCTTTACGTACAGAGACTTGTACATATACTTTCTACTAACCCGCATTCCTGGACTACTAATCTTCACTTCAAGTCTGTATTCTTATGTTTAATACACTTATTTTTCTATCTTAATTACTGGTGTTGTTTATTTATTTGTGCAGGATTCCATCCACAACAACTTCAATGTTCACTTTTATATTTATATTTAAATATGCTCTATCTCTGAGCACTTTATCCCATACATATATAGCACACTTTAAAACTATATTTCTTCATATATATATATATATATATATATATATATATATATATATATGATGACTGGCTCCCCATGTACAAGTTCAACTGTCAGCTATATTGGTTAACTAATCACGCACCTGTTCAGGCACAACTGTGTTTCTTCAACACCAATAAAGCCAGACTGTGATTTGAACCACAAATGTTTCTGCATCTGTTATGATCAATAGGTGAATAAGGCTAGTACTTCTGAAACATCAACGATCAATGGCTACCAAACAGTTTCATCCAACTAATTTTACTCGAAAAGTTTAGATTATCTCATGGTCTGGATTTCAGAAACTAAAATGTAGTACTGCATGCTGGAAACATATCTCCAGACCAATATTATCAAGAATTAAAACTCTTTGCCTGATCAGCCATAGGGAAATGCAAACCTAAGTCTCATAGACACAACACCAAAGCTATGTGTTTATATATATATATATATATATATATATATATCATCCTTAACAGATTCTCCTCCAGTTCCTTTTCCACGAACGCAGGTGTTCCCCAAGGCTCTATCCTAGGCCCTACTCTGTTCTTTATCTTCATTAATGGTCTCCCCGATGTCATCAGTTCCCAAGTAGGCATTGATGCTGATGACACTACTATTTACTCCTGCCTCAATACAAATCTGGTATTGCTGACAAAACTAACCTAGCTGTTAGTCTTGAAAAGGACCTCCAATCGGTTATAGACTGGGGCAGGAATTGGCTGGTTAACTTTAATGCCTCTAAACCAAAACTGATCTCTCTTACTCACCACAGGGAACCATCCCTACCTCCTATTAGAATATCTGATGCTCAGCTCCATGAGAGCACCTCTTTGTGACAGCTTGGTCTCACACTGTCCACTGACCAGAGATGGAACAATTACATTGAATCAATAGCTTCATCCACCACAAGGAAAGTTGGTTCCCTGTGTCACACCAAAACGTTTTTCTCGCCAGAGTCCATCCTTCAAATCTACAAATCAACCATTCGCCCCTTGCATGGAATACTGCTGCCAGATATGGTCTGGTGTCCCCACTGTTCACCTTAAGGTCCTCGACAAGATCCAGAGATGGATATGCAAGGTGGTTGGTCCTGATCTGGCATCTCATCTTCAGTCACTCTCTCAGAAACTTGCTGTCGCCTCCCTCTGTCTTTTCTACAAATACTTTCACGGTAACTGTTCCAATAAGCTACTTTTGCTAGTTCCTGGACTGCATGAATTTAAGCATGCTACTAGACTGGCATCACAGTCCCATCCTTTCACTGTCAAATCAAACAGTTAAATATGGCCATCTCTTCTACTCCAATAGCTTCATGTCTCACACCTCCCGTCTGTGAAATTCCCTTCCTATTACTTGTTGCCCTTATAGCTATAATCTCCGACTATTCAAATGTAGTGTCAGTCAATATCTCCAGATGCCCTGAACTATCCCTTGCCCTTCTCTTCATCCTTTTCTCCATCACACCTCTTTATTCTCACTCCCACTCTGTAGCCCTCTACATACTAGTGGCATCCCACCTTCTTGGGGTAAAATGCTTTATATATATATATATATATATATATATATATATATATATATATTAACCATTATCTATCTCTCTCTAGTACAGGTAATAGATCTGTTGGTATGTAATCCAAGTGGATCCTAGTAATATTAATTATTAAAACTGAACCACAGAGAGTTTGCTGTATTTATTATAACAGAGCATTTGTATTTTTTAACAGCAAAATACCAAAAATTACCTCAACACGGGGATAGTCTACTTCAAGCCGATGATAGCCACATACACAACGGCTCAAAATAGACTATCCTCATGTTGAGGTAATTTTTGTTTTTTTTGCTGTAATATATATATATATATATATATATATATATATATATATAAAAACCCACAACAAACAGATTGACTTAGAAAACATTTTATCAAATTCATCAAGGATCATGGGCTAAATATCACCACTGACACCAATGCCAAGGTGATAAATTTCCAGGCACTACTTTGAGCTATCCAAAGAAATACACATGCCTTATACTAAAGAGCTTTATAACCATAAATACATTGGCAAAGAATCCAATAACCCACCAGGAATTTTAAACAACTTGCACAAATCGGTGAAATAAAAACTCTTAATTAATACTAGCTACAAAATTATTTTTGACAAATATAAAACTAAATATGTAGATGCACGAGAAAAAATTAAACACAAAGTTGAGATAGAACATTTGTAAGAATGCCAACAATAAACATAAGAATAGAAAATGCAACATAATTTGGTTTAACACACCATTTAACTAAAATGTCACAATCAATATAGGTAAAATTTTCCTTAATTTGACCCACAAACATTTCAGTCATATACCATTTCTCAACAAAATTTTCAGCAAGAACAAGATTAGGATTAGGTACAGCTGCACCAAAAACCTCGAATAGTATGTAGCACAACATAATATAACATTAAAAAAATATTAAAACAACATCAATAACAATATTAATACAGACAAAAAAGTGTAATTGTTGAAAAAACAGTCTCTGTCCACTAAATCATAAATGTATGAATAAAAGCATTATTTATAAGGCTAGCATTAAACATAATGGCAGGATTAAATTTTATTTTGGTTCCACCATAAACCACTGGAAATACTGGTATTACCATCATAAAATGCCCTTTACCAATAAACAATATTCAAATGCTATGGCACTCTCAAAATTTTATTGGGAAATCAAAACAAATAACTACACACTGGCAGTAAATTGGAATTTCATCGCCAAAACTATAACCTTTTCTGGCCGTGGTGACTGATGTAACCTATGTTTGCTGGAAAAAAGATTAATTCACAGAAATATTAACAAACATAATGAGCTCATTCATGATAGCTTGCACCCATAAAAAAAAGCCCTCTCTTAAAGTAATGTCATTCTGGATAAATCTTTTTACCTAAATTTAACTGCCTGTTAAATATTTTAGGTTAAATACTTGTTAACCACCCTGAAACCATTTAATTGTCTATTCATATGTAATGGGTTACACAGTGTTTCTTTTTTCTCACCTTTTACCTTCTCTGTCTGTCTATACTTTTTATTTTTTTAATTTATATCCTAATGTTATTAAACATCAGCTTTATATACTGTACAGTGTTACTCCCTTGAAGCATAGAGATTATTTATAAAGAATATGAAATCCACTGCACCTAGCTGCTCCTTTTTATTAATATTGCTTGCTCCTTACTCTTTGTAATTTTTTAATTTGAATCCCTTTTTTTTTCCCTAATGGAAAAACATGTACCATATAAACTTTAAGCTCATATCATTCTCTTTTTTGCTTTGTTTCTTCCAATATTTCCTTCCTTACACTGTATATTTTGAATTTACACCCCAATAATATATTGGGTTTCTATTAAGTTTAAGCTTTGAATCTGCATATAATTTAGCATTCCTACCATGAGACACAGTATTTTTTAAAAAACAACTGTAATAAGCGGATCATTTGCCATATGTACCTGACTACTTGGGAAACCATGAAACTTTAAGTTGCATGACAAACGTAGGTATATGCATATTTATTAATATATATTTCATAGCACTGTTTAACTGCATTGAGCACTGTTTTGTTTGCACCATAAATTAAATAAATATTTATTTGCTTATCTGCATATACACACTATCTCACACATAATTAGTTGCTAATATCTTGTCATTGTGTTTCTATTCACACTTATATATATATATATATATATATATATATATATATATATATATATATATATATATATATATATTTCTTCTTGAATTTGTAGGTCTGATGAATTGGATTATTATTACGATTCCAGTGTAACAAATTATAACCATGGAATATTAGTGTTTGAGCCTTTTATATTATATTCTTACTCTGTCCTGGATATTGAGTTCTACCTGGATTCTATCCTCTTGGGAATTTTTATATATATATATATATATATATATATATATATATATATATCCAAATTTAAGAGGAGGTATATATATATATATATATATAGGTACCTCCATGAGATCGCTAAAAAAAGAGCATAGCATGATGAAAAAAGATGCCAAACTTGACAAAAACAAAATTTTGTTGTCTAAGGAAAGACCAAAGTATTTTGGGGGTATTTTTTTACATTTTTTAATCGTTCGTAGCACGTCCGAAATTTTCGTTAAAAATCTTTTTTTTTTTAGTCAGCAAAATTGACCATATTTTTCCATTTTATAAAAAAACTGGAAATCTCACTTTGAAATTCTTTTAAATATCAATTATCATTTTTTCAAAAGTTATTTTAAGAAAATCAGAAATTATAATGTTTATTTAAAATATTTTAAACCAAGCTTAACTTAGCTTCTGCGCCGAAAAGATGTAATTTGAAAATAAAACAAAGCAGGTCATAAAATTTTGCATCACTTGACAGGTGATGAATGACATATTGACAGATTCCATGAGGATAATTTCTTCTATGGAAGGAGAAAAGTGAAATAATTTACATTTAAGTGAACAAATTATTTACCTCACTATTTTTAAGGAAAACTTTCAGCGCTCTAATTTTTTTTTTTGTACTTAGCTTTCACCTTTACATTTATGATGCTTTATGGAAAATATATTATAAAGAAATTAAAATAAGACTGTTAAAAGTTAGATTAAATTTCATATTTCATAAGAAAGGTATCTAATTAATTTATAGGTACCTTTCTTATGAAATTTTATCAGAAGTGTACATAAAATACTATAATTTTATATACATTTATTACATTTTACTGTGTTATTTGTATTTCCATTCATTTTATTATTAATTTTGATATTTCATTTATGGTAAAATGTCATAATTGAGATTAATATAAAAATAAGATCATATGAATTTCATAAGATGATACTGATATTTGTAGGTACCCTTCTCAGTTGAAAGTGAAAAATCAAATTAACTTCTCCACACGCATTTTGCAAAACTAAAAGGCCTTAACAGCAGAGAACAATGCTTAACTCAAATAACACAACTTAATTGTATTCTGGTTGGTCTTCTGTACTTTATAATTACAGCCCAATTATATATATATATATATATATATATATATATATATATATCCAGGTAAAATGAGAACAAATGGAGTATAATTCTACTGTACATAATATCTAATTTAAAAGAGGGCTCAATACAGAGTAGAGCTAAATATTATTTATTTTAGGATATTAAAACAATCACCTGAAGAGACACATTTGTGGTGTTGAAACATGATTGTAATCATGTAGCGATTTTTAACATGTTTTTGTTTTATAATAATAAATGATATATATAATAACAAATAAGAAGCTTTTATTAAAGCTTCAACAGAGAATGAGATATGCATAAAAAAATAAAATCTTGTATTTTTACTTATCTGTAGTTTGATTTTAATTGGTTAATCATGTTTCATGTGCATTTGACTTGTTAAACCAAAGTTAGTATAATTTACTGCATTCCGAATTCAAGGATAGATAATGTGCCCATCCGTAGCTTAAATTTAACAGATTCCAAGCCTAACTGGAAAAACCATAAATATTTCTTCATGTATGTAAGTGTATAATAATTCTAGTTTGTCTCTGTAGGATTCACATGGTAATGTATATATTCGTAAGTGTGAGTGTGTGTGTGTCTAGTGGACATTATGTTTGTTGGTTTTCGTATGTTGATTTAGGAATGTTTTTACATACACATTGTTTGAAATAAACATGCATTAGATTCTTTAAGAATTGGTTCAGTAAAGGTTGGTGATGTAATATAATGGTTTTGACATGTGTTTATAGTTGCTAATATTGTTATTAGTAATCCCTTGAAGTAGTTTTGATGTAAAGAATTATGTTCTTTTTTAATTAGAGTATACCACACTAATTAAAAAAAAAGGACATAAAAGAATTAAATCCTATGTATATTTTTTCACCAATAAAATCTCATCAGAAGGTTTGTTTGATAAATAATCATTACAAGGGCAAATACTGCCAAAATACTTGCGGACATAGTTGTAGACCTACCGCATGTTATTTTTGGAACATTTAGAAAATAATAATAATAATAATAATAACAACTCACTTCACCACTCCCACAAATTAAAAAAAAAGATTTTTGCAAGTAAGTGAGAAAATTTTTTTCTAACTAATGAAAACCTTGTATTCAAAAAGTTCACACCTCTGTGTGAAATCGGATTTTGGATCTCCCTTAAGGATATAAAAATAGAAGCCTTCTGCTTCACAGAGTTGGGTGGGGGTTCAAAACAATTTCAGAGGTCAGTCTAAGTGTGTACACACACACCACACACATGTATACAATAGAAGAGATAAGCAGGCAGCTGCAGTACTTAGGCCATGTCTACACACTGACAGACACTTTAATCTGTAGCGGACCTGGAGTGTAGATGTAAAGAAAACACGTGCGTTTATATTTCCTGCTAAATGAAGGTCCGGCTACAATAGAATGTTGGACTTGGATTAAGTCCAACTGAAGATAAGGAAGACAAACAAACAAGACCGATATATATAAACAAATATATGCATTAAACAAAAAATTTACAAAGCAGTTAACATTGTGGTTGTGTGAGCATATATGTGTGTGTGTACGAACATTCATATTTTGGAAAAGTTCATAAGAGTTTGTATGTATGTGAATGCATTTATGTTGGTATGGAATGTTCTTTAACATCTGACCACAAGGTCAAGACGAGAGTTCTTGAAGATCACATTTTGGCTGAGTAAGAAGAGAGCAGAAAAGAGAAAGAAAGACAAACTTGTGTTTGTTTTTATAGATAGTAGTCACATGACGGAATCAGCACTTTTGGCGGGAAACTTGACTTAGTCACATGTTGGAAAAATATTCTGTGTGAGTGGATTGTGACACCCACTTTTGTGTTTATCCAATGAATGATTGTTATTGAAGATTTGAATTTGTAAGGGTGTATGTGTGTGTGTAATGATGATGATGATCACCACAAGTTTGACTGTCATAAAGTAAGTAGATTCATATTTCATAACACACTACAAAATTATTAATTATTTTATAAAGCAAACTTCACTCCAACAATAATTAAACATTTTACTGCTATTGTATATTTCTGAAAAGAATCTATAAATGTTATTTCAACTGACATTCTGCTTCTACTTTTCCTTCAGAAAAAAAACTTTTCTGTTTCATTTAAAAGATGTGTTGTTGTTAAATGTTTGGAATACCAACACTCTGCAACATGAGTAGATGGATCTTAACAGTGGCATTTGTAAAATCAAATTCATGGCCAGTTTTGTTTCTGTGTATTATAAGAGAGTTTGAATGTTTGTCTCCTTTATGTTCATAGATACAGGCTTTTGGATTTAATTTTATTCTGTCAGATTCTAATCCATATTTGATCCCAACACACATATATATATATACTCGACTCTCGCATCTCAATGTATGAGGGTCAAGCAGATCAGTTCCTAGGAAACTGACAGCCCGACAACAGCACATGAGATTTGATTATAGTGGTGAAGGTTTTGTGCAGGACCATTCACACTTTTTGAAGGGCCAAATACAGAGACCTGGTGCACTACATGCCACAAGGTTCCCAAACGACCCTCTGCAGGTTTTGAATTCAGAGTTGTCCTTCTCCTAGACCAGTTGCCATCCAAGGCTATAGAACCCAGTCTGTCCTGCTATTTGCCCATAGCTGGAGGGAGAAGAAGAGGATTCACACCTTTCCCAAGGGTATTAGCACATAAGTGAAATGTAATGGATTCGACTGGAATTCAAACTCAGCTCAGCGATTCCTCAATCCAAGCCACTATCCATTACTCCACAATGCCTCCTGAATTGAATATGTGAAAACCAGTTTGATGTTGAAAAATCTTCGTTTTTAAATGTTGATCTTTCACTATTTTATGTGAACATTTTCAAAACTGTTATGGTCCGGTTCCTTGTACCAATGATAGTCCAAGGTAGAACCAATAAAGAAGAACTCAAGGGCGGATATGGAACAACACAGAAATATTACAAACAGGAATATATACAGAGAATTAGAAAGTGTTTGTATGAACAATCAGGTTTAGTAGTTATTGTCTGAATGCGACTCTGTTTCAGACTGCCTCTGACTCTACTGACTGACTGACTTGCTCGCTCTGACTGACTGATAGACTCCTGACGGACGTCACTCCAGACTTCAGACTGAACTCCCTGCTTCCTCTTGAGGTGCAGTATTTATTACGTATGGAATAGTCCATTATGTTATTATGGGTAAGGTCCCATAACAAAAACAAAAATGAAAACTCTCAGGAAAAGTCATTAAAATGGCACCCCTACAAACTGACTGCACTGTTTTGTATAGCAAGGTTGCCATGGTAATGGCTTTTAATTAGAGTTTTCATTTTTCTTTTGTAAATGCTGATGTCAAATAGCAAAATGTCAGCATCCAACTGGTTTTCATATATTCCATTTTTACATACTCAGTCAGTTATTTCACAGCAGAATATATATATATATATATATATATAATGGACTCTCCCATCATTTTCAATGTATGAGGACCTTACAGCTTAATTGATTCAGTTATGAAATTTTGTGCAATAATCTTAAGTGACACTTAAGACCTGCTAGTGATTTACAAAGGAGGCCACAGATTGTGAGATGAGATCACTGTTAGATTGGCTGACCTTTTAGATCTTGCTCTCACTTCTTGAAGATGATTCAGCCAAGCAGATTGAAAACTGCTAAATCCACTAAAACACGTTGATCTCCATTCTACCCGCTCCAAAGCTAAGTGCTCAAGGGTCTTATGTGGTATATTGACAGCTGACAAGTTGCTTTTCAGCTTGTCTTTGTATCTAAGCCATGGGCATCCTACATTCCTGTAGCCCTGATCTAACTGGCTGTACATTAAGATCTTGGGTATCCTGTCATCAGACATTCTCAAAACATGACCAGTCCATCGTAACTGAGACTGTATGAGAAAAGTCTCGATTCCTCTAATATTACACCTTTTAAACAGGTCTACGTGAGATGTCCTATCTTGAAGGTTAACTCCACAGATTGCATGCAGACAGCTTTTATGGAAAACATCCAGCTGACATAATATATATATATATATATATATATATATATATATATATATATATATTGATGACAATAATATAATAGCATCATCTACATGCAAAAAAAGGTTAAAAATAATGGAAGCCTTATTAATAAAAACAAAAAAACCAACAATTTATAATATTAACTTTGAACATGGACACAATATCTTGACTGTGTTTTGAAAAATGAAAACATTTTATAAAACATACATACAGCAAACTATTTCTTATTTAACAGTTAAAATATTTAATCCTTGAAAATGGCTAAATGTATAGCCGAAAGCGCTTGGATAAAAAGAACATTCAGACAGTTTTTATACACTGCGTGCCAAATTATTATTGAGATAACTTTTTTTCTAATATTTCAAAAACGTTCCAATCAATTCACACAAAATTTTCACACAATGTTGGCAACACTGACCTGCGCAATCACTGAAATTTTTGTACTGATCTGCGCAATATAAACAAACTGGCGCCATATTTGTTATCAGCATGGTGATTTGAGCGTGCCAAATTATTAGAAAGGTTTAGTAAAATTCCCAGAATTGAGCAAACAAAATGTTTATTAAGGTTGCACGTGAATGTTTATGATCAAAAGAAGCTAATGAATAAGATAATCAAGCAAATAATAACAGATACAAACAAAGGCACAGTTTTAAACAAATTAATAGGGAATGTGCTTTCTCTGTTTTGAAATTACTTGAAGAAGTTGATGATCCATAGAATTTGTTAATTGTAGGATGTCATCTGTTGTAATGCTACGAGATATGTCAAGAATTGCTTCCCACAACTCAGCATTGCTCCTGAATTGTCATCTGTTGGCATACAGTCTTCGCTTCCTGATGGTCCAAAAGTTTTCGATTGGGTTCAAATCCGAACAATTTGCTCGCCAATTCATTTTTTGAGGTCCATCGAAGCCTGTTTCAAATATTCAGTAGTCTTGTGAGCAGTGTGTGTTATCTTGCATAAAATCAATGGCCCTTCTGAAGGCAACTCTTTGCCTTTTCATCCATGGCTCATTTTGATGCCATCTGGTACTCTCCATGGGCCCACTAATGTTTTTCCAATAATACCCAGATCATTATGCCTCCACCACCTTGTTGGCATCTCAAACGCTGATGGCGATTCTGTCTGTTCATTACTCAGTCTTTGCACCAACTATCTGGCCCATCAAGTGTTGCTCGAGTTTCGTCTATGAACAAAACTTTAGAGAAGTCAATCTTCATATTGTCCTCGGCCCATTTCCATCGATTTTGAATGTGATTTCTCGTCAACAGAGGTTTGACTGTTGTTGCTATTTCCCTCAGATACCGACACCGAGTACTTTTAGACACAGTAGGATCCCCAGTGTGACTGAAAAGCTCTTGATTGGTAAGTCCAGGGTTTTTCGTGGCCTCTCGTTTAAGTTGTGACATGAGACGACGTGAAATAACCCTCGGCTTGCCTGTTTCTGCCCTATTGCGTACTTGTGTAGGGTCAGCGGTGAACTTTTTCACTGTTTGATGACACCTCCCTATCATTTTAGAAATTTCTAGGGTAGATTTTTGAGAGTTCTGAGGTGTTAATTTTCTTTTCAGCATCACTTAAACTGCTTTTACGGTCCATCATTTCACTAAATTCTTAGACTTCTCTAATAATTTGGCACACTCAAATCACCGTGCTAACAAATATGGTGCCTGTTTGTCTGAAGATCACAAAAGCATGAAACCTAGGGTCACAAACTCATATCCATAAAACTAAATATATATATATATATATATATATATATATATATATATATATATATATATATATATATTAAAAATCCAACAATGTTGTTGTGGCCAACAGACAATTTGCAATATGATGTAATACATGGGGCAAGAAAAAAAATACTGTACAAGGCAAGGAAAAAGAAACACTAAAAGCAAACACCTACTTATGCAGTAAATTAAAGGGTTCAATGCCTAGACTGAACGAAAAACGCTGCACAGCATCAAAACTCAGCAAAGGACAATTTCAGTTGCTGCTCAAGTTTTATGCTTTTGTGAGCTTCAGGCAATTAGAAGATTGCAATAAAGTGAAACCAGGGCAGCAACTCAAGCTGTTCTTTGTTGAGTGTATGTGTATGTATTTATATATATATATATATATATATATACTTTAATTCCCTATGTATAATAAGCCTTTATCCATAATACGCACATCTAAAATTATGCTGAAAGTGTGGGAAAATGCTTCTGCTCACACATAATATGCACCCCTTGTTTGGTAATCAAACCCTATAAATTGTACCTCTCCAATTTCAAATGGTTGCAAACATAGAATAATATTATTTTAATTTAGTTTCATGATAATTCTTATTTTATTTTACAGCAATTTTTAAAAGATTTTTTGTAGTTGTGCATAATACACCCCCCTGATTTTGCTTATTTTTTAGAAAAAAATGTGTATTATACATGGGGAATTATTTGAGCAGATATGGACATTTGAGGGAAATCATGGGAAGTTATATATATATATATATATATATATATATATATACTGCTGGTCTGCATTCAGGCCAATGAAAATAAATAAAAAATATACCTTTTGCATTGTTAGACTCAGAAATGAAAATAAGAAAAGAAAAAATGAAAATGAAAAACTGTTTTAGCATTTAATAGCAAAAATTTGAAGGCTGGAATGGTGTTCCAAGATGGCTTCATGAAGATCATGCACTTGCCATTAACCCACAATGCAAAAGGTATATTTTAGCCAGCACTGTTTGTATATATATATATATATATATATATATATATATATATATATATATATATATATATATATATATATAAGCAAGTGTAAATGGATATAAATCTGACAGAATGAAGAAATTTTGAAAAAACAAACAAAAATCCTTAAATTCTTTCATTTAACTACATTTAAGGATTTTTGTTTGTTTTTTTCAAAATTTCTTCATATATATATATATATATTTGTGTGTCTATATGGATATATCGACCATATTTGGCACTCAAAAAGATACACGGCCATATCTGATACATCCCCATTTCAGCAGTAGATAAACCAGAAAAATAACCCAAAGGTAAAGAAAAAATATCTTTCTTTATTCTTCAACAAAAAGGGTATAAATGAGAAATCTACCCAGTAATGCGTATTTTGGTAGCAAATTCTCCTCCATGCATAATTAAAGACCATGTAAATATCTTACTATTTTATTTTTCCAGTTAATTTTTCTTGTTTGCTTAGAAGTATTTTTAGTAAAAATGCAGAATGACTGCTCTCTGCACACATATACAAGATAAAAGAAATTGGAATTGACCAGAAGAATAGACAACTTAAAATATTAAAAAAGAAAGCATTTAGTAATTAAATTTAAATAAATCTTTAAATAAGCATAACTTTATCAAAGATTTTTGTTTGCAACCCAAAAATTTACAGATTATTTATTAAAGAAGTAATTACTGTTTTTATTTTCTGATTCCGTGCATAATTTTTAAATGGGTTAAAATTGAATTTTCAGCGGATTTGATTTCTCTGGGGGACTTATTTTTAAAAATGCAAATATTAAGTATTCAAATTATGTTTTTTGATAATTTCAAAAACTTTAAGGCTATAAATGTTTCTTTCATGTTCCCTCTTCATAAATGAACGAATATCAAAATGTGAACATCTAGTATGGGGCTGGAGTTATTCTGCATTTTGACTTATTATCGACACTTCAAGATCATAATTGTTTTTCCCAGCTGTTATATAGGAATAAAGTGTCACTGCTGACACTGGTGTTTGAACATAGATCGCAAGTGAACAAACACAGGCGATCTCATTATTCATTAGGTAGATCATGTGATCATAGCAGAAACGCTTATATACAGGAAGTCATGTGACGTCTGAAGTATTCACTATTTCTCCTTTATCCTCTATACTATTCGGATTGCTCTTCTCACTATATGAAGTACTATTACTATGAGTATTATTCTAAGATGTCTGATACGAGCATTATTCATCAGCATATGATAATTGGTATCTGCAATTACAAAGTGTCCTACTACATTGACATTGACAAAGTAACTAGCAAGTATACGTTGTCATTATAACAGCTGTAACAAAAGGTCATTTTGACGACATAACATCAGAATAGTTTCTTTAAGTACTTTCAGACAGTTTTACATTTGCCTGGGAGTAAGATTTGGACTAATTTTTTTCTTTTTCTGGTATCTTATAATTTTTATCATATTATGCTTCAGCATTACTTTTAAATTTAATTTGAATTTCACACACACACACACACACACACACACACACACACACATATATATAAGTGGCACGGTGGGGTAATGGATATCGGATGGATTGTGGAATCGCAGAGCCGAGTTCGAATCCAGGTTGAATCCATTACATTTCACTTACGTGCTAATACCCTTGGGAAAGGTGTGAATCCTCTTATTCTCCCTCCAGCTATGGGTTAAATAGCAGTACAGACTGGGTTCTATAGCCTTGGATGGCAACTGGCCTAGGAGAAGGACAACTCTGAATTCAAAACCTGAAGGGGGTTGTTTGGGGACCTTGTGGCATGTAGTGCACCAGGTCTCTGTATTCGGCCCTTCAAAAAGTGTGGATGGTCCTGCACGAAACCTTCACCACTATAATCGAATCTCATGTGCCGGTGTCGGGCTGTCAGTTTCCTGGAAACTGATCTGCTTGACCCTCAAACGTCGAACCCAACGGGAGAATCGATTTTATATATATATATATATATATATATATATCTAGTTCATATGTCTAGTTTCATATCTATATTTACTTAGCGGTTAGGATCACCCAGCATGTTCCGGATCAGGTGCATAGACATGAGCCTGTAACATCCGGTTGTTCATAGGCTCCTGATTCTGCTATCAGTGAGCATTTATTGAATTCTGTTGTTTGCAGGATTTACTATTCTCCTGAGTTTTTCTCTGTCTTGCACAAGGCAAGGAACAGACACCACTTAGCCACCTTGGAGTCGGTTATTATTAAAATACAAAATCCTTCCCTGTTTAGGCAGAAAGTGTTAAATCATAAGTCGGCCTTATTTGGAGAGCCAGTCATCAATTCAGTGCCTCACTAGGAAGATGGTTTTTTTTGTTTTTGTTTTTTTTCCCCTCTCCTAGTGTTGTTATATTTTTTAAATTAGTTGTTGAAAATAATTTTTCTTTTCAACTTTTATTCAAGTTGACCTTTGACATAGCCAGTATGAGATGGGTAGAATTAAATTTAGCAAAAGTAACAATGACAGAAAACTTAAAAAAAAAACAAGTTGTTGAAAATGTTTGGATGATGAGAGTCTAGCTAAAAAAAAAAAATCTTTTTAGTTATTTCAACTTTTATTTGCTGACGATTTTATTTATTCTGAAGATGTGTGTCAGCTAAAAGGTATCTCACATTTTAATCACAGTGATACTTTTGTATCCTGTTTTATTAATAAAATATGATCCTTTTTCTAAAGATAATTTTATCTTGGTATAGCAATAACAATCTGTTTATATATATATATAAGGAAATATAGTTTTAAGATGTGCTATATTTATGGGATAAAGTGCTCAATATCAGAGATAGAGCATATATAAATATAAAATGGAACATTGAAGTCAAGACTCAGAGGCAACAGGCTGTTTCATGCTAGACGCAATCATCAAGCCACCTGGCGATTGCATCTAGCATGAAACAGCCTGTCGCCTCTGAGTGTTGACTTCAGTATTCACTTATATATATATATATATATATACTAGCAGCATGGCCCGGCGTTACCCGTGCTTGATTCAAAAATTGTACGACTCATACAGCAATCGCTATCACTTGACTTAAAATATTTTTGCCCTTCCTTGCCTTTAAAGGAGTGCCCTTTGCAATGCTGATGTTGCTACATGCCTTACTTCTTGCCTATCTTACACTGCAAATTTTTTCTAAGCTCTATACTAAACATTAATTCTGTTACGAAAAAAGAACTAAACAAAATGAACACAAGACGATCAGCTTTAAAAAAGGACTTGTAACTGGAAAAAACGAATGAAAAAAGAGTGTTAACAACAAATACTTTTTCACACCCAACCCAGTTCTGCGGAATCAGAATCAACATTGAGTTTAAGCAAGCAAATGAGCCAATTGGAGTAAAGTGCCATGCAGATTTAAATTTTTCCCACTTGTGACAAATGCAGCTATTGATTTTTTTTGCATGCTAGCATGCTAGTTAACATTCTTGTCAATCAGCTGTTGGCTCTCACACTGGCCAATAGAATCTTCCTGCCGATTCGTGGCAGCCAGCAATAGGCTCTCACTCTGGCCAGTAGAAAATGGCTGCAAACTACATGAAAACTGCCTTAGAAGTATGAAAAAATCGATTATTTCCACTATCGATGGGAGTTGTGAAATGCAAAGTTGGTCTTGGCCATTCTACTAACTTGGAGCATGTGCATGTAAATTTTGGTGCAAATCCATCAAAAATTGCGGCCGTGCATTCATTACACACACACACACACATACACATCCTGCCTTTTATAGATAGAGATATGTATATATATATATATATATATATATAATTTTATGTAATAATAAACACTAAGATGTTACAAAGACACAGCTTGATGTAAAATACAAAACATGGAGACAGAGCAGGTATACAACATAAAAAAGATACATATATTTCATTGTTTTTGCAACATAAAGTTTCATGTGCTCACATGTTTTTGTTTTTTTTGTTTTTTTTCTGGGCGGTCACATAATTGTCAGGCAGTGGAAAAGTACAGGAAACTTGATTATTGTTTGCCAGTCCCTGATTACTACCTGACAGTTGTGTGACTGTCCAGAAAAAAAAAAATGTGAGCACAAGAAACTTTAAGTTAAGGAAACAGTGAAATATACATATCTTTTTTTTTTTTTTTATCTTAAACAAAACCTTCAAATTCTCAAGGACTTCTATATCAAAATCAACCAACCAACACTCAAGAAAATTTATTACAAATATATCAACAACATATTAAAGTGCAACTCGGCACCATTTTACATTTCTACCAATTTTCGGTCAGTTCCCTTATATTGAAACGTTTGTTTTGTATAAGATTCCATAACTACAATGGATAAATTTAAAATTTTAAAAATGATTATAACAAAGTAGATTTGCATGTGTTTTTAAAATCACCATCACAAAGGAATGCAGATTTTTTCTCAGTTACAATAAGTTTATCTTTGTAATTTGCCCCCTGAAGATGATCTGAGAAAAGTTGAAAGTACATGGGTATAAAAAACTATGGCACCTTCATTGATGAATTTCATCTTAAAATCAAGAAACTGATAAAACAACTGGAAAGGATCAGTATATATATATATATATATATATATATATATAAAACATTAGGCAGCATATGATTTACATACAAAGAATAATCACACATAGAATTAATCCGAAGTATTAATGCGATTATTGGCGACATCCATCGCTAGAAAACATAATATATGCATTAAAATCCTGTTCATCCAGAGTGCGAGTTTTGATCCTTGAAGAAAAACTTGTTGTCTGTAGTTTTTCAGTTTATTTGATGTTAAAATGCTAGTACTTCCATCCATCATCAGGCATGTGTTGTTTATCTGGATGAACAGGATTTTAATGCATATATTATGTTTTCTAGCGATGGATGTCGCCAATAATCGCATTAATACTTCTGATTAATTCTATGTGTGATTATTCTTTGTATATATATATATATATATATATATATATTTAGGCAGCATTAGTCATTGAAACATGTGAGTCTACTTATTTTTATACAATATGTCTATATTATTCAATCAAACATGTTTCAATGAGTATATGCTGCCTAAATATAAATAATATAGACATATTGTGTCTACTTATTTTTATACTGATCCTTTCCAATTGTTCATTGACTCGTGGCTTGGCAATTGCATCTAGCATGAAACAGACTGTCACCTCTAAGTGTTGACTTCTATGTTCACTTTTATATTTATATTTACATACGCTCTATCTCTGATATTGAGCACTTTATCCCATAAATATAGCACACCCTAAAACTATATTTCTTCATATATATATATATATATATATATATATGTATATGTGTGTTTGTGTGTGTTTTGCCTACTAGAATGTTTGGGAATAGATTATCAGCATCGAATGATGCTAAATTGCATTTTCTTGGTGTTGTTTTAAGAATGAATTGATGGGTGTATATAATACTATATTTTGAAGATAAATATGGAGAGATGCCAAAGAATTACTAAACAATCCCAATATTGTCATTAGGCAGACCAATAAACCTGATATATATGTTATTCTAAATAAATGTGATGACAATAAACCATCATTGACAACAGGTGCAAATTTATTAACTGACATGCAATGTGGTAGGTCCTGACCTGGCATCTCGATTTCAGTCACTTTCTCGCAGACATGATCTAGCTTCCCTCTGTCTTTTCTACAAATATTTTCCTGGCAACTGCTCTGACAAACTACTTTCACTAGTACCCCAAATGCATGAATTTAAGCATGCTACTAGGTTGACATCTCGGCCCCACCCTTTTACTATCGAAACAGTTAAATGTAACCGCCTCTTCTACTCCAACAGCTTCTTCTCTCAGACTTTACGACAGTTGAACTCCCTTCCTCTTACTTGCTTCCCTGATAGTTATAATCCTCAAATATTCAGATGTAATGTCAATCGACATCTTCTGATGCCTTCATCTTGATCCATATCCTTCTCTATATTCTTTTTTCAAATACTCCTCTTTACTCTTACTCTCACTCTCTGTAATCCCCTTGCTAGTTGCTTGGGGTGAAATGCTTAAGAAAAAAAATAACACTAAGGAAGTAAAAAAAAATGTGTCAGTGAAATTATGACATCAAATAATGCTGAAATAGGATCCATGAAAATTACCAAAATCATAGAGAGACTTCTAAAGACTCTCTATGGATATGTAAAAATACATAAAGACACCCACTATGACAGGGGCGGCCAAACCACAGCTTGCAAGACACATGCATCTTTTTGACATTTAACATGCAGCTTGTGAAAATATGTTAGCTGACCTTCTTTTTCCATCACAGTTAATATAAAAGATAAATAAGAAAAAATTCAAGCTTTATAATTATTTACTGGGTATGAATTAGCCCATTGGATTAAAACATAAGTTTTGTGTTCATGGTTAGTAAAAAATATTTAAGAATTTAAATTCTAGTTTAATGATAGATCTGAGTGAATTGTTGTTCTTTAGTGCTGAGGGAAGAAATGGTGGGAAGCATATATATGTGTACTTTGTGATTATTGAAGTCAATATAAATTAACAGTTTAAGAAACTGCATACATGCATTTCTTAACATTTATGTAAAAATTTTGTTCCAAATATGTATGCAACAAAAACGTTTGTGTATAAATTTTGTCCATGTCTTTTGTCTAAAAAAGTAATTAATCTTCCTTCCATCACTTTCTCTCAGTCTGAGCCTCTTGCTCTTGTATTTTGAAGTTGACTTCAATTACTGATAGCCATTAGTTGAAAGTAAATGTTCCGTATTGAGTTGTGCAACATGTCCCACTCTTTTAAGTTTAATACGACCTCAGCTTAACTCATATTGTTACATCCCCAGGTTCAGCCTGAACTGGAAAGGTAGCATCTGTTAGAGTCCCAACTATAGTTAAATAGTGAATGTCCCAAACTGGGGTCAAAACACTATGAAAGTATAAAAAATACATTTTCATAGAAAAAATACCAACAATAGATTTTAATAGTAAAAAAAAAAGAAAAAAAAAGCCTCCAAAGAAAATTAAATTCCAGCATTAAATGTCCCATAAGGAAGTTGATATGCCATTAAATAATCAATCAATCAACCAATCAAATCTTAATTTAATCAGGGTAGGTGTCGTCACTATTTTCATTCCAATTCCAGATCATGGTTTCTAATTTGGAAACTTTTATCTTGAATCCTATTTTTTAGCACTTGATAAAGGATGCTGATTTTTTGTTCAAGATTTTTCTTACCCCAGCTAGAAATAACTATATCAGGGGTGGCCAAACCACAGCTTGCAAGCCACATGAGTGGCTCTTTGAGCTTTAATAAGTGGCTTGTGAAAATATATTGGCTGAGTTCCTTTTTTTCATCACAGTTATTATAAAATGGTAAATAAGAAAAATTTCAAGCTTTATAATTATTTACTGGGTATGAATTGAGAACCCATTGGATTAAAACGTAAGGTTAATGTTAATGCATATGTAACAAAAATGTATGTATAAATTTTGTTCATGTCTTGTGGCTCTCCAACATCTGAACTTTATTGTATATGGTGTTTACATTAAGCAAGTTTGGCTACACATGCACTATGACATATCATATCATAGATTCCAACTTCAATTAAACCAAATATCAAAACTATTGAGTTTTTTAATTTGACCTTATTTCTTATTACTTTAGACATCATTTTTAGTGAATAAATGCACTTCAGTTCAAATTTCTGTTTTTCCTTTTCTTAAACAATGACATTCTAGATCAAGAATTCCTCCAGAAAAATTTTTTTTTTCTTTTCTAAAATAATGACATGAATATCAACCGGCCTAGATCAAGAATTCCTCCAGAAAAATTTTTTTTTTTCTTTTCTTAAATAATGACATTAATATCAACCGGCCTAGATCAGGAATTCCTCCAAAAAATATTTTTTCCTTTCCTTAAATAATGACATTAATATCAACCGGACTAGATCAAGAATTCCTCCAGAAAAATGTTTTTTCTTTTCTTAAATAATGACATTAATATCAACCGGTCTAGATCAAGAATTCCTCCCAAAAATGTGCCTTTCAACAGAAATTGAACCTCTATTGTCTTTTTCCATGAGGGAAACCATTCCTTAAGTAGGCAATTGAGCCTTGCCTTATCATGACAGTCTCCTGTGGCCGAATTGGTAATGGCACGTTTTGGCTATAGGAATGGTTTTCTCTTTCATTGCCAGAAGGCCTAATGGACATTCTGTTTGTTATAATAAACATGTTTAAATGAAGGATTGCTTGTCTAAATATACTGTTTGGCATATGTACATACATACATACATACACACACACATATATATATATATATACACTGTAGAAGTTTGATAAAACATGGAGTAACTGATGGGTTTACATTTGCATGATTAAATTCATCAATTTAGAAAATGATATTAAAAATTTAGTAATCAAACTTTTTTTTCAAACCTGTCTGGGACTAAAACCATTTAATTTGGGTAATGGCACTGACCAAGAATTCAATTCTGTTTAAAAGATTTTTTTTTTTTTTTTTAGCTAGAGATTTTAGAGACTCTCATCATCCAAACATTTTCAACAATTTTTTTTTCTTAAGTTTTCTGTCATTGTAACTTTTGCTTAATTTAATTCCATCCATCTCATACTGGGTATGTCAAAGGTCAAATCATGGGTTTTTCTATCTTTCTTTCTTTCTTTCTTTCTTTCTTTCTTCTTCTTCTTCTTCTTCTTCTTCTTATTATTATTATTTCTTCTTCGTCATCAGGAACTCATTTTCTGATATTTAGTTTTTGGTCTTTGTTACATTTGTTTTACTTTGATGGCATCTAATTTTTCTCCCCTCTGCTCCCATTCATTGAGGCGATATTGTCATATCCTTTTGGCACTTCCACATTTTTTAAAAAACAACTGGAAGGAAAAGCTTAACCTGCATTGTTGTATGACTGTGTCAGGATATAAAGAGGCCTCAAAAGCAACAAAAAAAACTAGCATTCTGCAGTCCAAGCTTTGGGAGGGTTATCATCTCTCAGTTGCATCTGTCTTCGAGCAAAGTGCAACTCATCTTTGTTGTCATATTTACAATATTTCAGCCATTGTGCACTCTGGCCTACTTCAGGTGAATAGAATTTCAAACTGAGCCCTTTATTTCATCTACTATGGTAGATTGTTCTAGTTCTACATACCATGCCTCTTCTGGATATCTCAGTTTCAGTTATTTCCCTTTACTTAACTCAACTCTCCATGTTTTTGTTCACCTTTGCCATGGCCAGGTATTGAACTCACAACCCTTTGGGTCAAGTCACTTGATTACTTCAAGTAATGCTTTTATCCCACTATGTGTCCTTGGGGACATCGGTGTATGAATTTTTGGGACTTACAAGCCCCAATATCATTTTTTACCAGAGCTCATATTACAATTTTTGTTATTATTGTTTTTCTCTGTATTACTGATTACTGATTTCCAGTATCATGTAAATAGTTACAATACCTCATTTCTGAAATATACATATATATATATATATATATATATATATATATATATATATATATGTGTGTGTGTGTGTGTGTGTGTGTATATGTGTGTGTGTGATGTTTATTGGCAATTGGTAGTGAATAACATATTATAGTTTGATCCAACATTTCTGTCCACATAGCAAAATTATAGTTTATATTTGAAAATGCAGCCCTATGATTTTAATCCACATTTATTAGGTTGCAGAAAAGAAACGTTTGTTATGGAAAATGACTACTTTGGTCAGTATGTGTTCCTGATGCTTTCGTTTAGTTGTCCATTCTTGGAATCAAAACAAAAAAAGGTTTGCAAATGGAAATCATGCCTATGTTGGTAATTCACACTGTAGATTATGCATTAAGGCGTCCATTTCCAGACTTGCTTGTGGGAAGAGAATGTGATTTTTAAAATTTATTGCCAGGACTGATGCTGAGATTTATGCAACTATCTTATTGTAGTTTTTTATAACTAGTACGCTAAAAGAAAGAAAAAAATAGTTTTCTTTGGCTTACAGCTCCCAAAACTTACAAATGCTTGCCTGTTGGAAACTAAACCAGATAATGTTGTTTGACAGTGGGCTTCAAGTGATTAATGCTATGTAAATATGTTTCAGACCGAATTTTTATTGGATCCATATAAGTTCCACAAAAACACTATTTCTCTTTCTGTCTCACTCACTCATCATGGCTTTGCCTCTGTTATGGGATCTTACCCATAATAATAATAATGGACTATTCCATACTTAATAAATACTGCACCTCAAGAGTAGGCAAAGAGTCAGTAGTTCAAGTCAAGTCAAGAGTCGAGTCAGAGGCAGTCACATTCAGACAATTACTGAAGGCATCGGAATAGTGATACTGGTCGAGACTACATTGTTCTCTCTACTAAACCTGATTGTTCATACTAACACTTCTACTTCTCTGTATATATTCCTGTTTGTAATATATCTGTGTTATTCCATACCTGTGTTCACCTTCTTCTTTATTGGTTCTACCTTGGACTATCACTGTGGTACAAGGAACCGGGCCATAACAGCCTCACAATTAAGAATTCAGGCTAGGTTTTTATATCTTCTACAGAGTTACCTGTGATTTACAAGACCCACACAATTGAGACAGGTAACTAGAAGGGATGCCAATTTCAACTGTTTCTTATTTGGATCCTTCTAGTCCTCATTTTCTACAAAACATCCACATTGTTCATATGTTCTCTCCATGGCATTCTCAGAATCTGTCTGTAGAATCACATCTCTGTAACTTTGAGTCATTTCTTCAGCTGTGAGGAAACTGTCAAATACAGAAGACTAGATGTGACATAGTAGTTTATCATCCTTACCAATAAATATCTTATGCACAGTATATGACAAAATGTAGGCAACAGTATAAAATGGCACCAGGAAGATATGGATTAATATATTGTTCAGTAGTATCATTATTTTGTTAAGTAGTCATTTGGTGAGTGACTTTCCTTATTTTGACCATTTTGGCAACTAGTCATTTGGTGAGTGACTTTCCTTATTTTGACCTTTTTTGGCAACTAGTCATTTGGTGAGTGGCTTTCCTTATTTTGACCTTTTTTTGGCAACTAGTCATTTGGTGAGTGACTTTCCTTATTTTGACCTTTTTTTTGGCAACTAGTCATTTGGTGAGTGACTCCTTATTTTGACCTTTTTGGCAACTAGTCATTTGGTGATTGACTTTCCTTATTTTGACCTTTTTTTGGCAACTAGTCATTTGGTGAGTGGCTTTCCTTATTTTGACTTTTTTTGGCAACTAGTCGTTTAGTGAATGACTTTCCTTATTTTGACCTTTTTGGCAACTAGTCATTTGGTGAGTGACTTTCCTTATTTTGACCTTTTTTTGGCAACTAGTCATTTGGTGAGTGACTTTCCTTATTTTGACCTTTTTGGCAACTAGTCATTTGGTGAGTGACTCCTTATTTTGACCTTTTTTGGCAACTAGTCATTTGGTGAGTGACTTTCCTTATTTTGACCTTTTTGGCAACTAGTCATGTGGAAAACGACTTTCATTATTTTGACAATTGCTTGGTATTTTCTTTTCTGCTGCTATTATTATTATGTTGGTATTCCACATTGACCTAGTAATGGAAATTCTGTTCTTGAGGTATGGTGTCAACTAGACTTGTCACAACTCAAATAAGTTACCAGAGAATCCTCACAGTGTAATAATGGTAGTTTTCTGGAGATTTTCAATATTAGTTGCAACACCAATTTTCCCTAAGTACACTTTTAACTTTCTGGATGGTGTTCCAAATGCACTCATTATTACAGGATGTACTTAAACAGTCATGTTCCATAGCTACTGACAGTTGTACCAAGAGTGGATGGGGGGTCTGAAAGGGCAAAATTTTGATCCAGTGACCGTAGCAAAGAAGTAGAATGGCAAATTAAAAAGAAAGAAAGTTCTATAGTTGATAGTCACAATGAGCTTGGTCCAGTACAGGTCAAGTTCTGAACATCCTTTCACTGCTTGTTTGCAGCTCACCATTTATTCTGGGTTTTGACCATGCGTGCAAATTAGTGATTGTTTTAAAAGCACTAGAACAATGCTTTACCTAAATTTCAAATGGCAGCTCCAACCAGGCAGGCAAGACATCATGGCCTCATAACCATGGGTAGGTTCATGGTCATTTTTCTCAGCAGAAAAAGAAAATTGCTGGATCCAAGTGGTAGTTTTAGGTAAATGATGGATCTGTAAAGTAAGAAATGAGTTACTTATATTTGCATCTAAGGAGCAAGCCATCAGAATGTATACTGTCAAGGTCAAGATGGACAACTCAAGGGAAGAAAGCAGATGTGGGATTCGTAGTGGATGAGACTGTTAACTACATCTTTGGGGAATGTCTCAAGCTAGCATGAAAAGAGGATAAACAATATGATTGGATTGGTAAGATAATCCATTAGGAAATATGTCATAAATTTGTCTTCAATATGAAAGAGAAAGGTATGAATATCAACGAGAGGCAGGGGTAGAAAATGACAGACACAAAATATGAGATTTCTCTGTCCAGACTGATCATACCATTGAAGCATGAAAACCTGACTTTATTGTTATAGATAAGGAAAATAGCAAATGTCAAATTATTGATTCCATACGATACAATAGTAGACACCAAAAGATACCAGGATCTGGCTCGGGAATTGATGATGCTATGTATAATTATAATTATGATAGTGTTGCTCATTAACATAGTCAGGTAAAATTCTGTTCTTGAGGCATTGGTGCAAAAATTGGTTGGAAGCACATACAGGAAAAGAAAGGTAGTACAAGTCCAATAGGTTCACTAAGCTAAACAAATCCAAACTTCTCACCTCGATCTCCAATACGCCACTCACCGTCCTAAATGGAAAAAAAAAGCGAACCCCTGTTAAATGAACATACTATGTTTTTAGACACCTGACCCAGCCAGCACTCAGCCAATGAACACCCAGAACCAGCCAATAAAAATGGCTACAAGCAACACTACTACCTCCATCAGCATGAAGTACTGTCTAATGCCATCTGAAGCTCATCGATTCACCGTCTCCACACTTCCTTGCAAAATATACACACAACTCTGTCACTTTCGGGGTGCCGAGGTAAGACACCGCTACAGGCATGGTGGCATTAAGACTGCTTTCAACACAGGAACTTTCGGGAGAATCTTCACAAAGTTTTTTTAGAGGTTTACAGTCTTAGTCTGAAATTTAGTTTTCCCTCACTACTTCTTCATTTTTCTAGATTGTGTTCCACGTGTACAGGAATTAGTTCTATAGTCATTTTTCTATAGCTTTTCCAGCTTCCTAGCCAAATCCTGGTGTGTTTCTGTCTTTTTTTTTTTTCCAGTGTCTTTCTATAATTATTATTATTGTTATTTACCTCTATTTAAAAAAAAATCATCTTTAAAATCGTATTATCCATCTGTCTTTATTGTTTTCTTTCAAAAAACAAAACTAAACTAAAAATGACATTGTTATATTTGAAAATTATGCTTACTTCAAGCTTAAACATTTACACTCTAAATCCTGGGTATGATGATAAACTACATTTGGCATCAGGAGATTTTGAAGAGAATAGAACAAACTCTTAATTGTTGTTGTTTCCTGGTCCACCCATACCTGGGGTGGTAGCACCTGTTAGGGTCTTAACTATGGGCAAATAATGAATCTCCCAATGTGACACCTACTCGGGCATTCTGGGGTTGAATACTACTAGTCACTGCCATTAATATGTGACCTGGTTGATCGGCAGTTGTGGCTACCTGGTGGGAAGTTTTGGTCAGGGTACCAAATGGGATGGTTGGTTGATTCTCATGGCACAAATACATAATGGCTTTACACCAGATGCAATTTGCTCAGTGCCAGCTCCGTCATTCTCAACTCGCTTCCAATGACTGGTTACTATCTTAATCTCAAGTCTAACCTCTGCACGTTGTGATTCTTATCTTTGGCTGATGAGATCAATCAGACACCAGGGCCCTCTTGCAAGTTGAGTTTAAACTGGAGGTGATGTCACACAAGCAAAAAGAAATAAATAAAAACCAAAAAGGTTTGGGTATGTTTAAAGAAAGTAAATCATCTTTTATCTGTCTGTTCTATACAGGAATGTGTGTTCTTCCCAACCTGTTTCTTCTGAGAGTGACACTTTTTTACTTCTAGACAAGTTCTGATCTTCTAAGTCAACTGGTTTAGTTTCTAAGTGCTGGCTTAGCTTCGTTCGTTAGTATAACTTGCTGTTTGTAGAAAAGCAAAGCCAGAGGCAGGAATCATGGAATCTCTGAGTCAGCTTTCTTGTAGCTCTCCCCAACTCCAAAATGCAGACGAGTGAACTGCTGAAGAGCTCTCGCTTATATGGACGTCAACCAAAACCCATTGCGGAGTTAGATGCAGCCTGGGTTTTTCAGTGAATCCCCAATTTCCAACAAGGGTCCCTTTTTTGTCTGGCCAGGAAAATTAATTACTTCTGGGGGGATCCTTTCATCTGTGAGGAGAGGTTACAGGATAGCTATCCTCCTAAACTCCCTCCTCCTCACATTAGTACCTTAGACCGGTTCCTTTCAGTGGACGTTAGTAACTTCTCTGTCTCCCTTACTTTTTTACCTCCGCCTATCACCACTGCTACAACATGACCAATAATGTCTCGGTCGTACTGGTGTGGCTAAGCTTGCTTCATTAATTAACTCTTTGACGCCACTGCTTATTCAAAATTTCTTACCTTGTTCCTAGATCATAAGCAGTTTAGAATTATCAACTGGTAATTTGTTTACGCAAATCCTTTTGCACCCTGCCAAAATTCCTACAATTAACACATGGCCCACTCGTTTGACCATTTCCTCAGTCACATTACCTGTGTACATAATATCTATGCATTCTTGAATGATATCTTCATCAATTCTGGTTATTTTGTGTTTTCTTAACCAGCACTTTTAACAACCATCATTAATCAATTGCCAGAGATTGCCAAATTGCCTTTTCACGAAATTATCATTGACGCAATTCTTCTGTTTTTAGACCTTTTGAAAAAAATAAAATCCTCTTATGGTGATTGGTATGTTCTTCGGGATATCTCCTAACCCTTCTTTTCTGTTTTCAACATTTTCCCATTCAATTTTTATGTCTAATTAGTTAATTAATTACCATAGTTAATTAGCATCACACCAAAATGGGGTATGAATGTATAAAAATACACTTTTATAGTAAAATTACCAACAATGCATTTTGGAAAAAAAAAATCACTAGCAATACATTTTTTAAAATTAAATTATAGTAATTTCATTTGCAAAAAAGTATTGCTGGTAATTTTTGCTTCCCAAAACATTAAATTTTGTCATTAAATGACCCATAAGGAGTTGACATGACACTAAACAAAATTTTACATTCAAGGAAAAGCAATTTCATTTTACAGATTTATTATACTTACATGTTTTAGCAAATTATCAAAGAATTTCTATCAAAGAATTTTCCTGACATTTTCTCTGCCAAGGGACATAACTGTTACAATTATCATCATCATGTAGGTTTCTTCCATTACTTTTCTTCAGCTATATTTTTGCATTTGAATGTGTTGTTTTTTCTTCTCTTTATTATGTAGAACAAGTGGATATACTTAGTAGAGGAAACATTTATCTCCAGCAAATTTAATGCTAATGTTAAGATAGAGGGAAAATAAGGAACAGAATTTAATAATAGACAGATTCTCCAGAGAAAAATTCATATCATTATTTGCAGAAACATCGAAGCTAATTTGATTGCATGACCAATTTCATATTGAGAGTTTCTTTTTTATTATTGAACCAACTTTTCTTCTTCATATTTTTTTCTTATTGTTATACTCATGTTGCTTTTTCTTTATTTTTTGGTTCTTCATTTTATTTCTTTAATACTTCCATCTGATTTTTTCTAACTTGAATTTTTTTTCCTTATTTTTCTTCATTATTTGATTCATTTTCTTTTCTCTTTTGCTTCCTTCTTACCATTTCTTCCATATTTTTCTTTTTTTCTTCTGTTTTTCTCTTCTTCTTTTTCTTTATTTTATGTCTGACATTTTCCTTTTGTTATTTTGTTTCTTTTTCCACTCCCACTTCTTCTTCTTTGTTTAATTTTTCTGTTTCTTTTTTTCCCTTGATTTTTTTATTCTTTTTTGTGTATATCTGACTTTTCCCTTTTCTTTGTTCCTTCCCCCCCCCACTTTTTCTTCTATATGTTTGACTTTTCCCTTTTACTGTTCTCTTTCTTCTGTTCAACTCCTCCTACTCCTCCTTCTTCTTCTTCTCCTCTGACTTTTTCCTTTTCTATTTTGTTCTCTTTTTTTTCCAGTGGGTGTGCAAGTGGTTTAATAATGACTCAGAAAGAGAAATTGCAGAACTGTGTTCAAATTCCGGTCAGGATCATTACTTTCACTTAAGCACAAATACTCCTTTCTTTTCCTCTGTGTGCTTCCTCCAGCTATGGTTTAAATAGTAGAACTTATCTCTGGAGAAATTATTGATATTCTCAAAAAATTGTAAATGCTGTATTCACTCACAAAAAAGAAAAAGTGAATTATTCTTACAATCCAAAATATGTTTCGGCTTTAAATAACTTGAAATGGGTTGATAAACCATAAAAAAAAATAAATCAATCTATCTTTTTTCCCAAATATTTATTTTCTTCTGTATGTCTTTTTTCTTTTTGTATGTTGTCTATTCCCTCTTTTTCCCCCTCTTTTTCTATTTTCAATATTTTTTCGACTCCTTCAGTATTTTCTCATTTTTCCTATTTCTGTTTTATTTCTTTTTTCTCTCTTTTTGCTTTTTCTTTCTTTTTTCAAACTCCTCCTTCTTTTTTATGTATATCTCACTTTTCCCCTTTCTTTCTTTTTCCCCTTTATTCTTTTTCTATTTTATTTCTTTTTTCCAAACCCTTCTTTTTCAGTATTTCTCTTTCTTTTCCCACCCCCTTATTTTTTTTTTATTCTGTTTCTTTTTTCCAATTCTTTCTTCTCCTTCATCTGTATGTCTTTCTTTTCTTATTCTTCTCTATGTGTGATTTCTATCCTTTCCTATTTTTCTTTTTCCAATTTTTTCTTCATCTTATTTCTCTCTTTTTCTATTTTGTTTTTTTTTTGCTTCTTGTATCTTTTTTGCTTTTACTTTTTTTTTTCACTGTGATTCATTCATTTTCTGCTTCTTTTTTTTTTTCTTTTTTTTTTTCTTTCCCTTAAGTTTTCTTTCTCTCTCAACACTCTTTTCATTCTGTTTTTTTTTTTTTTTTTTAACCTTCTTCCCATCTGGTTTGAACTTTTCTTTTTTTCTTCTTCAGCTTCTTCTTCTTCTTTATTCTTCTTCCCTCTTTGCCTTCTCCTCATTCTATGATTTCTCCAGCATGATCATTTTCTGACTGGAAGCTTATGTAGATATTCACCAAGGTGATTTGAATATCAGTCAGGTTCACAATTATGGAAGGATCAAATTAACTTCACAAGTGAGTTGTCCGAGACATGCTTCTTTATTCTTTTTTTTTTTTTTGTTTTTAACAGTGAGGTTCACCCTTTACAAGGCCCTGGAGCAACTAGTAGAGTAAGAGGTAATTTTTTGGGTGATAATGGTTAACCCAAGACTTGAACAGGTTGAGATAGTAGTAATTGGGGAAACATCCTCTTGGGAGTCAGTTCCACAGAGTAGTGATTCACTGGAAGAAGCTGTTTGAGTGGAATACAGAGGAAATGTGGCTGGTTTGCTGAGTGGTATGACAGGTCTTAGCCGTCACTGGCAGAACCAAGGAATGCAGTTAGGTCGTGCATTTTCCATGCAAGTAGCAACTGAGCAGTGAGAGGCTTACCACATCCCATCTTTGAGAGAATGTTTCCAGGGTGGTAAATAATTTGTTACCCACGAGAGACACTTTTGAACTCTGAGACTGCCAAAGCTTTCTACATACAACATATGCATGCACATGTGATACCCTGCCCTCATCAGCCCCCTAACCAGGGAAGGTAACACTGTTTTGGTGGCTAAGGTGGTATTGCCACTCCTGGTGCCACCAGCAGCTTTTGCCACTGGACAGGATATTGTTTTTTGTTGTAGACATGTCAGACTCTGCAATTTTTATGCAACTGCAAAGTCAGATTTTCCAACATTGTTTTCAATAAGAGCATTAGCTGATGTTTTGCCAATCTTGTCTTTGTATTTGTTAAACAAAATACAATGTGCTTGTAGTGACTGTTATCAATGATATATAATGGAAGGCAAGAAAATGTGCTTCATGTTGGAAGTATCATTGTGTTGCAAGCATGGTTTTAATTAAATTTGTTTATTTTGGATCATGACCAGCTCCAGCTCAGTGGTTGTTGAGTTGTGGTCTGGAGACAATGTGACAACAGTACTCCATTGTAGGCCTGATCTGGCTCCTTTAAAAGTAGAGGATAGCACAAGGAGTCAGATACTTACTGGAGCGGTACAGAGAATCTACCATTTTCCCAGCATTTTATTAATGACTATCTCTTTAGATAAGGTGTCTGAAACAAAATTTTATTTACCAACTTTTGAATCTGACCTGGAATCAACACAAGACATCTGATACGAATATTCTTTTCATATTTTATCATAAAAACAATGGCATATTGCTGCTACATCTGGGCTGGAGCTGCCCAGTCTTCTCTTTTCAGCCTCAACCAAGTTCAGATGTCTTCTTTACTGTTATTTTTATGGTAGTTTTCTGGCAAACTACATTCCTTGGTTAAACCAGTTCTGATCTTAACAGACCCTGAACACACTGAGTGAACTCATCCTCATTCCCTTCATATTGCATTAGTAAGGAGTAAGTTCCACTCAGACAACTTATTCTCCAGAACTGTTACAACATGGATGGACTCTCAAGGCATTGCTTCCCTGGACACTGTAGTCTTATCCTCTTCAATTTGACAGTCAACCATTATCTATCCTACAATCCTTGCTGTCTTCCTATACATCCTTACATCTTCATTCAGTAATTCTTTACCTTGGGTGCCATTTGGGCCTTTTATTGTGTAAACAATAATAAAAAGAAAATGCTCAGAGATTGAGAGATGAACAGCAATATAAATCACAAATGAACTTTATTGAAGTGATTTTTTGTTTGACTTGCGATCAGAATGTTTCTTTTTTTCCGCCCCTTTTTGACCAATCAGGGAATTTAAAAAAAAAAATGACACTGAGTTTCCTCCATGAAATCAATGTTTATAAAAGAAATCATATTGTCCAAATATCCAACCATCTCCTCCAGGAAAATCTTTACTTTCACTGCCTTCATATTTGATTAACTGCTATAATAGGCCCCACCAATCATTTGCTAAAAACTGAGCATTTATTTTTAAAATCTTTGTTATTATTAAGAGGAAAGACCAAAGGATTTTTAAATTATATTTTTTAATCCTTTTTAGAAATTTCAAAATTCTAATTAATTTTTTTTTGTGTGTGTGTGTCAGTGGATTATCAGATGTTAGTATGGAAAATTTGAGCATATTTTTGCAGTGAAAAATACATTGATTTGGAAATTCTTGTAAAAATCGGATAATTTTCAAATTTTAATGAAACTTTCATGACTTATTCACAAATGAATCAGATTATTTTAGAAATGTTTCTTTTTTAGAAACTCTTGGTAAAAATATATTTTTTAAAATTTGTCACTGCCAGCTTATTTAAATTTATGAAATTTTGAGAAATTCTTTTTTGTTGCACTTAATGCTTATATTAATTAGGACAGGTCTGTGAAGAATCAATTTCTTTTTTTTTTTTGCGAAACAAGACCCCACCTGTTAAAGAAAATCCGCTATAAATTGTAAAATAAAAAAAAATGGAATGAAATTAAGTCATTATTTAATTAGAAAAGCTTTTAATTTCTTTTATGAATAAGATATATTAGGAACACTATTGTCATAAAATAAAATAATTTTCAATGTTTTCATTTTTTAATAATTTTAATTAGAATAATTTTAAAGTTTTAAATCTTTTCAAATTCCATACTAATTTGTAGCAGTTACGTGATATTGTTATTAAATAAAATTATTCTATTATTTATTGGAATGATTGGCAAAACATCAGCTAATTGCCAATTGATTCAAACTTTATAAAATGGTAAATAATAAGGATTTCTTTATAGTTGGTTCACATATTTTAAGAATTTAGTAAATGTTTATAAATTTATAAATAAAAATTGTTTTCATATTTAGTTCATTATAAATTGGTAAATGATAAATATTGCATTGCATTAGTTTTAATTGTATTATTTTTTAGAATTCATAATTTACTTTTATCATATGTTTAGGTTTTATTACAATTTTAATTATCACTTTTTAAAACAATAAACATTGCTGAGGAGGGAAGGTAGTTAAAATAATAGCAGTGTCAAAAGAAAAACTGTCCTTTTGACACTGTTCTTTTGCATGTATGAAGGTTGATGTTTGCCAAAAAATTAGCGGTTTTTCTCAATTGAATTTAATGTAATTCATTGAGTTCAGTTCTTGCTACCTCCTCTCTCTCTATCTATCTATCTATATAATAAAAATGCTTAAACACTAATATTCCATGGTCATAATTTATTCTTTTAAGCCTTTTTATTATATCCTTACTCTGTCCTAGACATTGAGTTCTATCTGGATTCTTCCTCTTGGAAAAATTTTTTTCTGAAAATATACATGTATGGGTATTTTTATATATATTTTGCATATGTATGTATATTTTCCACTAATATTATCTATCTATCTATCTATCTATCTATATATATATATATATATATATATTATAATAAAGAGAAAGAACAGTAGGATATATAATCTGGTGTTCTAATTAATATTTTTACTTTTACAAAACAGTGCTCAGTACAAATCTACAGAGGGTAAATATTATAAATTTACTAACTTAAAAATATGGTTCCAAAATTTAAAAGTATGATTCCAAAATTTGCTTGAAAATGAAACAGAACTAGGGACTTTAATTTAATTCTTTAATTGAATTTGAAGTTTTTAGCTTCTGGTTTTGAAACATGGTTATTCCTGGGTAGCAATGGAACTATATTTTTAAATTAGGAAATTTATAATATATATATATATATATATATATATATATATTTAAATTAGTAAATTTATAATATATATGAAGAAATATACTCTTAAGGTATGCTATATTTATGAGATAAAATGCTCAATATCAGAGATAGAGCATGTGTAAATTTGAAAGTGAACATTGAAGTCAATACTTAGAAGCAACAGGCTGTTTCATGCTAGACGCAATTGTCAGGCCACCTGATGATTGCATCTAACATGAAACAGCTTGTCACCTCTAAGTGTTGACTTCAATGTTCACTTTTATATATATATATATATATATATATAAATTAACAACACACCTGTAAAATCAAAACTACAAAGAACAAACATAAATTTACAAGTTCAAATGCACCTTAAGGGACTGTGTTCCTGATCAAACCAAAATCATAAATAATTACATCGGTCACATTACTACATCCCTATTCAGATGAGTTACATTACATCAATCTAACCACAACTTCATCAGAACCCATTTAAACACACACACACAAACTTTCCAGACTCCATCCGAAAATACTAGTAGAAAATACAAGCATAATAGCCTTATACACATGTAAAAAAAAAAAAAGATTGAAAATAATGGAAGCCATAATAATAAAAAAAGAAAAATCTAACACTCATTAATATTAACTACGAACACAGCCACAATGTATTGACTGTGTTTGGTAAATAAAACATCTCTATAACTCTAGATACATGAACATAACCCATACATCCAGTTAAAAAGTAAAAATAAAAGCATTCTTGGTAATGGCTAAAAGTATAGCTGAAAGCACTCAGAATTACAGAACATTTGGACAGTTTATACACACTCTGTGTCCAGAAAAGAAAACACTTGTTTGAACACAAGAAAAATTGTATAAAAAGCTAAATCACAGTACCATGTCTGTCATCTTTAATGAAATATGTATAAATGAGGGATTGTTGCCTAAACACACATACACACATATATATGAAGAAATATACTCTTAAGGTGTGCTATATTTATGGGATAAAGTGCTCAATATCAGAGAGATGTGTGTAAATATAAAAGTGAACATTGAAGTCAACACTTAGAATCAACAGGCTGTTTCATGCTAGACGCAATCGTCAGGCCACCTGACGATTGCGACTAGCATGAAGCAGCCTGTCGCCTCTAAGCATTGACTTCAATGTTCACTTTTATATTTATATATATATATATATATATATAGAGAGAGAGAGAGAGAGAAAGAAAGAAAGAGAGAAAGATGTGTATGTTTGTGTGTGTGTATGTGCACGTGTATAGTGGACTTCCTTATCATATTTTGACTAACAATTGCCAGTTTACTAATGCATATGATCTGATAATAGTGGTAATGGTTTGTGTAAAACCAGCCAGACTTTTTGGAAGAACTGGTACACAGTATGCAGCAAAATCTCCAAACAGTTCTCCTTCGGTTTAGAATTCAGAGTGGTATTTCTCCTAGACTGGTTGCCAACAAATGCTAGGGAGCCTACCTACCATATTATTTAACCAATAGTGATGGGGAGAAGAGATAGATTCACATCTTTCCTTGGGATATTTTTGTGAAAGTTTATGTAAAAGAACTGGGCTGGAATTTGACCACAACTTCATTATTATCTCCATATACAAAGTATCTGATCAAAAAGTACTGGGTCTGTTGCTATGGTAAATGAGCTAAAGTAAATGTAATTTAGCTCATTTGGCACAGACTGACCTTGAACTCTGTCATGCATACACACTAGGTTATAACATTCTCATTCATTTATGCTCTTTATAGCAATGCTAGGAAGGAAAGTGTGTAGAGTGTGGTCATCTCACCACACCATAGAGATTCCAACAGTGACCATGACAAAGAAAACTGAACAGAGAATCTGCATCAAATTTTTCCAGTGATACCAGAGACATGCAAAGTTGCAGAAAGTGTATGGAAAAGAGTATACGAACTGGACACAAATGTACAAGTGGTTCAAACAATTCCAAGATGGCTGATAAAATGTCAGCAGTGACACACATTCTCTGAGACCCACAACCAGCAGAACTGATAAAAACATTGCAGATGTGTGTTCAGCTATTTTGAAAGACCATCAAATCACTGTGCGAATCAGTGGAGGGTGTGAAGCATAGTTACAGTTCAGTTCAAATCCATTCTCACTGAAGATTTGGGTTTGGTGTGTCTGCCAAGTTAGTGCCAAAACTGTTTTCAGTTAAACCAAAATGCTGCATGGGATCTTCTAGATTGTGTCAATGAAGACAAAAACTTTTTGTAAAAGGTCATAACAGGTGACAAATCATGGGTCTATGACTGTGACCCTGAAACCAATTATCAGTCTTTACAGTAGAAGACCCCAACTGCTCCAAGACCAAATAAAGCACAAAAGAATTACAGAACATTTGGACAGTTTCTACACAGTGTGTCCAGAAAAGAAAATGCTTGTTCAGACACAAGAGTTCAAGGTACAAAAGAATCAAAGTAATATGAAGACACAAGATTTCAGCACGACAGGTAAATATAATAGAATGGGATGAGGCAACTGCTCACTATCCCCAAAAAGAGGTTCCAAGAATAGTTCTATCAATGGAGCAACACTGGATAAAGTGTGTGGCTTCAGAAGGGAACTGCTTTGAAAGAGATTAACTACTGAATTGATATGTGTTGTATTAAGTTGGTGCATAATTATCAGGCGTTTTTGTAGGTGAGTTATTTGTTAATAAAAATTGCTATTTTGTTTACTTTTTTTAATAAAAATATTATTTTATTTTCAGGTTATAAAGATGCATGTCGATAATCATGCACTCCGGAATAATCATTTAAAAACATTATTGTTGAATTATGTTATGTTTCTTTTTTCATAATAAATATTGTTTAAAATGCACCAACCCAATAGTTTTCTTTTTATAGCACTAGTCCCGATACTGATTAGATCATGCATATATTTGTCAATTTCACAATGTGTGATGTCATTTGTTTACATTTGGATATGCATCGAGCAGATATGAATGTATGAGAGAAAATCATGGAAAATTGTAGTTTAAAAACAGTAAAATCAACCTTGCTAACTGAAACACTCCTCTGTGACTCAATCGGTAAAAGCACATCAGGCTATATGACAGTTCCATACAGGATACAGGTCCAATTCCTGTCGAAGGATGCATATTTTCTATGAAAATTTCTCAAACATTCAGGCCAGTAAATGTTGTTTAATACTGTTTATTATAAACAGAGCATTTACTTAAATATTTCTATCTATAAAAAGAACGTATAAACATAAAAATGTCTTAAAATAATTGTCGGACTTTGTCCATTTCAAAAGATGTGATGTCATTTGTTTACATTTGGATACACATCGAGCAAATATGAATGTATGAGAGAAAATCATGGAGAATTATAGTTTAAAAATTGTAGTAAAATTGACCTTGCTAACCAAAACGCTCATCTGTGGCTCAATCAGTAAAAGCACATCAGGATATATGACGGTTCTGTATAGGATACAGGTTCAATTCCTGTTGGAGGATCCATATTTTCTATCAAAATTTCTTGGACATTCAGGCTAGTAAATGTTGTTAATACTGTTTATTATAAACAGAGCATTTACTTCAATGTTTGTATCTATAAAAAGAATATATAAACATAAAAAATGTCTTAAAGTAATTGTCAGACTTTGTACATTTCATAAATATTGTTACAAAAATAACAAAATCAAATAATAGCTCTGACCTTAATTTTGATGATTAAACTGAAAGAAGCCATGAAAGTAACATATAGATTTGGAACTAATTTAAACCATCTTGATGTCAACCATTTTTCATGTATTTTTTCAGTTATTGTCTAACATTTTAAGTTTGTTAGCTTCTTCAAAATTCTTCAGGACTGTGATATGAAAAATAAAGCAAAATCCAGCAGAATAATAAAATCTCTTGAAATGTTTTTCTGCTTGTGGCTAAAAGTGAAAGAAAACATGAAAATAACATAGATTTGGGACTGATTTAAACAATCATGATGTCAGCCATTTTTCATTCTTTTTTTTTTCCAAACAGATAATAGTTAATAAGTTATTATTATTATTGCTTGATATTTTAATGCATAGAGTCATTATGAATAAACAGTTCTGAGATAGTATTGTTAGTTCTAATTGAAAAAGATGCAATCTTTGATTACTTTGTGAAGAAAATTAAAGAAAATGAAATTTGAGATATAATCTTGAGCCATATTTTTGCAATTATTGTCTGATATTTTAAGTTTGTTAACTTCTTCAAAATTCTTTAGGACAATGATATGAAAAATAAAACAAACTTCAGCAGAATAATAAAAGAACTTGAAATGGTTTTCTGCTTGTGGCTTCAAGATTCAACTGGTGACATCAACAGTTTATTATTGGTCAATAAGAACTAGCATTTTCCACTTGCTGCTTCAAGGTTCAAGTGTTGAAATCAACGATTAGTTATTGGTTACTCATGGCTAAGGTTTTCTACTTGTTGATTCACAGTTCACAGTCTGAATAATGTAAATAGTATAAATACTTACAATACCTCATATCAAAAATATATATGTGTGTGTGTATTTAGGCAGCATATTTTCATTCGAACAGATTTGGTTAGATAATTTAGACATATTATGTCTATTTATTTTGGTTTCAATTCTTGCAAGTCCACGGATTATAAAAAAACAACACAACAAGAAGCATAAACACATGCACTCTAAGCTATGAAAGTGAATGTCCTAAACTATTACAAAACAGCTATTATATGAAACTTTAATAAACCATGCAAAATCAAATTCTTCAGCAAAAAAGATGTTCTATACTGAATTAAAAATATTAAACAAACCCTCATTGATAATGACTTTCCTAATTACATTGTTGCTGAACAAATTAAACGAGCTATTAGGAATATAGACATAATTAAAAATGAATACATCATTAAATAACTCTAAACAAATTACTATACTGTAATCAAATGCATTCCAACTATGAGCAGGAGGAAAAAATTTGAAAAAGTTTTACAAACACAAATATATGCCTCACTGATCCAAATTAAAAAATAAAATTATATACTATACTAAATTTAATACAAAAAAACCCTAGTTGTCCTATAGAATTCTGCTCTGTCAAGTAGCATTTTACAAATAGCCAAGATAGTACATCAATTTTAAATGTCATTTTGAAGATTGTATCTCTGATAAAAATATTAATACGTATGACGGTTTTACAATGATGATGATGACAAGAAGGCTTACATTGCACTTGATGGATCATAATTCAATCCTACAGCATTTAAAGAAAAATTCTTGCCCAAGTTCACAGTTTAAACAGAAATTAGTTGAAAATATATTTGTATTACATCAAAATAATAATAAGGAAACAATTAAATCTGAGAAGCCCAATATATAAGAGAACTAAAGTCAGTTATGAGTGTCGCAACGAAGGTTTTAAATGCCTGTAGCGGTAAAGTTTTATATATATATATATATATATATAATACATCAGCTAATAACTGTCTATATTTCTGAGATGAGGTATTATATACACTATTTACATTGCTTGGAATATCATCCTCATCTTTGTTGCCGTATTTATCACTACTTTTCAGCTGTTGTACACTCCAGCCTTCTTCAAGGACACATGGCACGGTGGATAAAGACGTTAGTTAGATCCAGTGACAGGACCCAAAGAGTGTGAGTTCAACACCTGGTTATGGCAGTAGAGAACTTGGTGAGGGGAATTAACAGGAGATTACTGATAACTGACATCCATTAGACATGGCACATGGAACTAGAACAGTCTACCCCAGTGAGCAAAATAAAGGGTTCAGTTCGACATTCCAACTACCTGAAGAAGGCCGGAGTGTACAACGGCCAAAACGTTGTAATAAATATGGTAAAAAAGATGAGGATGATAGTCCGAGCAATGTAAATAACTCTAAACAAATCAAATTACTATATTGTAATCAAATGCATTCTAACTATAAGCAGGAGGAAAAAGTTCTAAAAAAAGACTCATAAATACTAATATATTTCCCACAGATCGAAGTCAAAAAATAAAATTAATTATATACTATACTAAATTTAATACAACCAACCTAGTTGTCCAAAACTGTTCTGCTCCGTCAACTGGCATCTTACAAGAGGCCAACATTGCATATCAATTTAAATGTTTTTTGGGAGATTGTATCACTGATATAAATGTTAATACATATTTTTGTTTTTACTATGATGGTACTAACAAAAAGGCTTCTGTTCCATTTCAATGAGCATAGTTTAATCTCACAGCATTTAAATGGACACGCGTGCCCACACTCACAGGTTAGACAGATATGAGTTAAAAATCGATCTATATTACATAAAAAATAATAAGCGAAAACTAAAAATCCTAGAAGCCCTTTATATAAGAGAATTGAAGCCAAAAATAAATTACGTCAACTATGAGTGTAGCAACAAAGTTCTTAAATGTTTGCAGCAGCAAAAAAAAAATTGTACACATACACACACATATACATATGTATATAAGAATAATAATTTAATAAATAAATAAAATAAAAATAAAAAAGTTACTTCCCTTACTTTGTGGAAAGAAAAGAAAAAAAACACGAATTTTTTAATTTTAAATCTAGAATGCTGAATAACACAGTAAAATGAACAGTTAAAAATGTTTTGAATTTACAGAAATATGTATACACATTTTTCACAGACAATAACCAACTGAAGATATTCTTAGACAATATTGACAGTAGTTGGGAAAATTAAAATTATTTGAAAGAAAATTTTGCTATTTTTCCTTAATCAGTTTTTCCACAGCTACCAAGAAATTAATTTGTGGACTTGAAAGGATCAAAACCAAAATAAATAGACATAAAACATCTAAATTATTTAACCAAACCTGTTTGAATATATATATATATATACATACACACATATATATATATATATATATATATATATATACATATATATATATATATATATATATATATATATATATATATATATATATATATATATACACATACACACACATATATATATATATATATATATATATACATACATATATATATATATATATATATATGTATACATACACACACATATATATATATTAAAGACATTTTTATTTATGTTTAACGTTGTTATTTTATAGATACAAGTATTTAAGCAAATGCTCTGTTTATGATAAACAGTATTAAATAACATTTACCGGCCTGAATGTCCGAGAAATTTTCATAGAAAATATTCGTTCATTGACAGGATTCGAACCTGCATCCTATACGGAACCGTCATATACGCTGACGTGCCTTACCTCTGGGCCACAATGAACCTTATGGTAGACAAGGTCGAATTTACTGTTTATAAACTACAATCTTCCATGAATCTCGTACATTCATAACTGCTCTGGCGTATCGAATGTAAACAAATGACGTCATATGTTAAGAAATGGACAAGGTCCGACAATTTATTTATTAAAGACATTTTTATTTATGTTTAACGTTGTTATTTTATAGATACAAGTATTTAAGTGTTTACATTCAATACGCCAGAGCAGTTATGAATGTACGAGATTCATGGAAGATTGTAGTTTATAAACAGTAAATTCGACCTTGTCTACCATAAGGTTCATTGTGGCCCAGAGGTAAGGCACGTCAGCGTATATGACGGTTCCGTATAGGATGCAGGTTCGAATCCTGTCAATGAACGAATATTTTCTATGAAAATTTCTCGGACATTCAGGCCGGTAAATGTTATTTAATACTGTTTATCATAAACAGAGCATTTGCTTAAATACTTGTATCTATAAAATAACAACGTTAAACATAAATAAAAATGTCTTTAATAAATAAATTGTCGGACCTTGTCCATTTCTTAACATATATATATATATATATATATATATATATATATATATATATATATGGTTGGATTGATGTGAGTTTGTGACCCTGGTTTTCACGCTTTTACGATCGTCAGACAAATTGATTAATTTTTTATTTTTAAAAAATATATATATAAATAATTATATATATATATAAGTGAAAATATAAAGAAAATAGGAAGGAACTGGTTAGGTAAATAATCCAAAGTCCCTTAGTATTTTAGTTATTATTTTTAAAAAATAGTGCTCGATACAAAAGTAGAGCATAAATATAATTATTTATTTAAAAATATGATTCCAAATCGCGACATAAGAAGTCTCATGTTTTAAAACAAGAGCCGAAAACTTCAATATAATTATTTAAATTAAACTGAGTTAAAGTAAGCTCTGTTCCATCTTCAAGTGAAATTTTTTTTGGAATCCAAAAAATTTGACTTTTTTCTGTTTCATAATTGTGTATTAATTTCTTCCTGTGAAAATTTTTTCTTCGTTTAGTTCTGCAGTGTGATTTGATACGTCTTTTTCTATCAGATAAATAGCATTTTTCCATGGATAGTCTTTCTTAAGATGCAATTTTCCACATCTGAAAAAGGTTTTATATTCTTTTTTGTGCATTTTTCCTTAGCTTTTACCAATGCACATTCTTTATTTGGAAGTTTTGCATAATAAAGCTTCCGACTTAGCATTTTTTGGCAATCATCTACTATTTCCTGTAATCATATGTTATTATTATGTTCAATGTTTACTAAAATTTTTGTTTGTACTTCAGCATCTTTTTCTGCTGTTAGACCTTGCACAAAAAATAATGCCTTGAACATATCCAGAGTCATTTCCTTTAGTTTAAATTGTTCACTTTCTCTGTTGACAGTACTCACATATGTGACAAGATCTTCATCCTCTTTTTTGGTTAAATTCATGCACCTCCAACGAACATGGAACAGAGAGCACTTATCACTAAAAGTTTTCATCAGAATGCATACTGTGTCTTCAAACCCTATTTCACCTGGATTTCTCAGTAAAATATAATTGCAGTATTTTTTGTATACTGTTGGCATTATTTTTCTTAACAAGAACCTGTTTTTTTTTTTATTTCTTCCCAGCCACTGCATTCTTGACTAAATATTTCTTTATGTCTGTGAAAATACACAGCAAAAGTTAGTCTGTCATTAGTATATATATACAAATTTGGTGTAAAAGACACTGAAGCATTTTTCTTCAAAACCACTTCCAACAACTCTTGTTGTTGTTTTTGCAACTGTAGCAACTGTTGGATATTTTGTTGTTGCTGCTTCTGTTGTCATTGAATTTCAATTATTGAAGCCAATAGTTGAAATGAAGCCATTCTCTGTATCTACACGAAATCTTTTTTTAACCCAACATGGTTGAAATTCTTCTAACTCCTGTTGCACACACATGAGATTTGAAAATATGGTCACCCACTATTATAACTCCAGTTATAATGTGGTGTTTGTTATATTATGCTTGAGTTCAAGTTCCTTGTCACCAACTATTATAACTTCAGTTATAATGTTGAAAATTTATCTTGTGCTTGATTTAGAGATCACCAACTATTATAACTCCTTATTGTAAGATTATTGTTATAACACACTCTCATACTTGGTATTAACATAATTCATTAAAGTATTCTCTATATGTAATGCTTAAGCTATTGCCATAATGTCTGTATGGTTAGTATGAAGACTTACTCCAATACAACTACTCATAACCTTATGCCATAGAACTTTTTATAGTATTGGACAAGTTCATTGAGACACCGGGGGTGGGGGGGTACTTTTTACTCCACAACAGCTACACTGGCATGTCTTTTTGATTTATTTATATTCTCTGGGATATCAATGAGGGATCAGTTTATATATTGATTGTAATATAAAATTGATCCCCCACTTTATATTCACATTATTATTCTAGTTTGTTTATCAACTTCTGCTTAGGTATAAATCCATCTCTTTTCCCTTCCAGCTATGGGTTAATTAGTAAGACTTGTATCTCTAAACCATTATTATCACACAAAAAAAACCATTCTTACAATATAAAAATATTTTCTGGCGTTAAATATCCTACGATTGATAAGATATAGAAAATGTATCAATCAAAAACAACATCAGTTTCACATGTGGGGGTGGCAAATGAACTCCCACCCCCATCTTGACAGTAGGTATGTGTGTCTTATGTTTATTTAATGAATCTACATTTAAAATTAGACAAAGTGTTTTCTTGTGAAATCAATATTACTTCTTATCAAACTGTTTTTGGGTTCTATTTTTTAGTGTGTCTGTTATGATCAGTCCTTCTTTGTTCGATTGGGTTGGATTTGTTATAAACAAATTCTTTGTATTGAAAAGTGCTGATATCCACCCACAATTCATTCTTTCATTTGCCTTGCATTACATGAAAGTAATTCTCAATATTATGATCATTTTTTTTATTTAAATCATTAAACTTCTTAACCAGTATGTTATTAAATCACTGACTTAATAAACAGTATGTTATTAAATCATTGACTTAATAACCAGTATGTTATTAAATTATTAACTTAATAACCAGTATGTTATTACATCATTAACTTAATAAACAGTATGTTATTAAATCACTGACTTAATAACCAGTATGTTATTAAATCACTAATAACAGTATAATTAAATCACTGGCTTAATAACCAGTATGTTATTAAATCATTGACTTAATAATCAGTATGTTATTAAATCATTTACTTAATAACCAGTATTTTATTAAATCATTAAACTCAATAACCAGTATTTTATTAAATCATTAAATTTAATAATCAATATGTTATTAAATCATTGACTTAATAATAATAAGGTTATTAAATCATTTATTAACCAATATGTTAAATCATTAAATTTAATAACCAGTATTTTATTAAATCATTGACTTTAAAATTTATTTAATCAATATAACCAATATGTTATTAAATCATTGACTTAATAATCAGTAGGTTATTTAATCATTTACTTAATAACCAATATGTTATTAAATCATTAAATTTAATAACCAATATGTTATTAAATCATTGACTTAATAACCAGTATTTTATTAAATTCTTCATTTCTTTTTCTCATGGTTCTACACAAGAGACAGTAGCAAAATAATCAATTATTAATAATTATTTGAGAAAGTGTTTTTATCTACATCTGTTTAACCTTTCAATGTTGTCTTACGATGTTGCCTTCCCTAGAATAAATGATTAATATATTTGCTTACTGAGAGAATCTAAACTGGTAGCAAACTGCTTGCACATGGATGGAAAATGAATTCAGTAGATATACAAAAATTGGAAGGGGTTTAAGACAAGGATGTGTCTTCTCACCAGATTTATTTAATCTATACAGTAAATTGATTCTGAGAGATTTAGAAGTTTTTTTCTCATTCCATTGACCATGTCTCATCATATCTTGTTCAGTTCTTATTTAGTACGGCTATGTTATTTATTGACATGTTTCCAAGTAAATGCTGCCCAGCACAGGGATTGAACTCATAGTGATGATTACTAAATTAACAATTATCATGTGCAACAATTTTGTATGTGGAGAAGTGCTTGGTGCTGTTGGTCATGCTTGACTGCAATCACTGGGGCTTTCCTTTTTATTACAGCTGCTGCTACTATTGAAGACCTGCTGTTATTTGTCTTTCTTTATTTATTAGCCACACTTATATTGTGACAGAAACAACAAAGATGAGGACAATAAACTGCTTGTAGATAACTCCTCATCCCAGAAATTCAGGAAGAAGGCAATCAGGTGATAAAAACAACAAAGATGAGGATATTAGTCTGAATGTAAATAATGATAACTCCTCATCCCAGAAATTCAGACAAAAAAAGGTGATAAAAACAACGATCTGAATGGTGATCAAAAACAACAAAGATGAGGATATTAGTCTGAATGTAAATAATGATAACTCCTCATCCCAGAAATTCAGACAAAAGGCAATCAGGTGATAAAAACAACAAAAATGAGGACATTAGTCTGAATGTAAATACAGTGTAACCTGGATATAAGAGAAACCTGAATATAAGAGACATTTTCTCTGGTCCCAAATTAGAGCCCATACTTACCTAAACAAAACAGACCAAACCCGGATATAAGAGAAACCCGGATATAAGAGACTTCTTCTCCGGTCCCAACAACTCTCTTATATCCGGGTTACACTTTATATGTAAATTATGATAACTCTTCATCTCAGAAATCACTATGGAAACATTTCCACTTGTCTGAATTGTGTGTTTTTAATCATTGTATTCTGGTTTAGTTGAATGTACACATGGTGCAGTGGTTAACAGCATAGAAAATGTTGCTAACATGCCTGGTTCAAATTCTAGTGGAGATTGCTGCACTCACTTTTGTGCAAATACCCTTAGTAAAAGTATAATTCTATCTCTTCTCCCTCCTGCTATGAGTTAAATAGCATAATACAATGTGCTCGGCAACCATTTCAGGAGAAAGATGACACTGAATTCAAAATCATTTGGGTATGAAGCTAGAAACACCAACCGTTGAAAAACTGACTTGGCAACATCTACCATGTGGAGACTACTATATCCCTGTACTCCACAAGGAGTCTACAGGATAACTGATTGATTGGTTTTCAATTTGTTTAGACTAATTAACTTATTTTTATTGGTTTTTACTATTGTATTTTTTGCCTTTCTGATATTTTTCCATGAGTTTAACCTTTATCACCTTGTATGTGACTTCATTTGCTCTACAAAAAGTATATCCTGCTACTGAAGATGATTGATCCCTGAATAATAGAGTGTTTGAATTTCATAATTGTGTTGTCATATCCTGCTATGGCAACAGAAATTTGAGTGAAATTAACAATAAGGATACTACAATTGAGAGGTCTTGAAAAAGAACGCAGTGAAAAGGGATGTAATATTGATAATGCTGAGTCCTAAAGGTTAATCATTGTAATTTGATTTGGATTTCTTTTGAATCAGTCACAACAATTCCAAGTCTTAATTTTTTTGGCAAGATTTTGTAATTGTTATATTTTGGTTCCTTTGAACTAGTTTCCTCATCTTTGTTGTTGTTGTCTTTATTTTATTATCCTTGGAAGAAGTGCCCACCCAGTCAGTATATAGATTGATATTCCAGAACGCGATAAATATTCAAGGTTGGGCGTCTGTCAAGTTTAGTAATGTCAAACTTTGTTCTGAGGAGGCATGCGTTTTTCATTTTATTTTGATCACATCTACAGTTTTTTTTGTTTTTTTTTCTATGAGCTGCCGGAATTGTCCTCTACCCTGAACCTATGACTTTTCTGTGAACAATATGAATATTATTAACGCACCTGTTATTGATGTTTATGCTTTAGTCTGATGTGAATGAATGAGTTGATCACAGTATGAATACTGTTACTTCTGTCCTATACTCTAATACTGACCACTGTTATTTTGATTTCTAAAACTCAGATGTCATTCTGTCTTTCATTTGGCCTCATGCCATACTAAGTTTTGGTGTGTATCCCCAATCTTCTTTTATGTGTTATAACCTTTCAGAACAGGACAATCATGACTCTCCACAATTTCTTATTCTTCATAGCTCTTAGTAATGTTTGTCACCTTTCAATCTCTATCAGTCCTTTTTCTGCCTTCAGAATGTGGGCGATCATGGCTCTCCACAACTTCTTATCCTTCATAGCTCTTAGTAATGTGTGTCATCTTGTAATCTTTCTCAGTCCTTATTCTGCCTTCAGAATGTGGGCGATCAAGGCTCTTCACAACTTCTTCCCCTTCATAGCTCTTAGTAATATTTCTCCACTTATTATTGCTATCAGTCCTGATTCAGGACCCAGTCTATCAAGCTCAAGGTAAATAGCTGGAGTTCCGGACCATATGTGGCAGCAATATTCTCAGCATGGATGAATGATAGACTTATAGATATGTAAGAGAAAAATTATCTGGCACAATATAGGGAACAAGCTTCCTTACCAGCTGACCTATATATATATATATATATATATTAATAGTAAAATTATATAATTCACATAATTAAAAATTAGATTATGTCATATAGTGATATCCTTAAAAAAGGACAACTTGAAAATTTAATTGATATCAAAAATTGAAAAAGCTTATGGTCATATCACATATTCACATCACCAAAGTTAAGCAATGTTTAATTTGGTCAGTATTTAGATGGGTGACCACTTGTAAATAGTATGTGCCTGTAAGCTTGTATTTGTTGGAGTAGCATTTTTCATGTGTTTTAGAAAATCAGCATTGCACTTGATGTCAGCATTTTACCATTTCAAGAATAAATCCAAATAAATTTAATATCTTTTGTATTAGATACATTGAATGGAAAATTTATTTAAACTAGAATTCTAATTAGGAATCACCACAAGAAAAATATGCAATTTTTTTACAGTATTCAATAAGTAAAGCCATATAAAAAAAATGTAAAAGCCAATCAATGAACAGGATTTGTTAGATCATAATGAATAAAAACAAAAAACAGATAAAAGTGTATATAACACCATAATGCTGCTGGACACAAATTATAAGACAAAATGATTTAAATTTGCATTGCTTTTCAAAAATCACACTAAAACTACTGCACTGTATAACATATTACCTCAAAAATAGCCAAATTGTTCAGTATAATTTCCCTTTGAAGTAAATGAAGGTCTTATTTGATGGGACAATGATTTTGTAATAATGTGTTTTTGCCATGCATCAAGTCCATATACAATTTGTAAAGCTTCAGTAAATTCACTGATCAACTGAATTAAATTCCAACATTATGATATTGAACCTAAATGTAATCTTTAAATTCTTTTCCTCAAAAAAATAGTAATGAGTTGGAAACATATTTTGTGTCATTATATATCAACTTTCAAATTGAGTGCAGTATCCTGATTCCAAAATTGACCTGACCTAATGATTGGGGTGTTATGAATAACAGCTTGGAATAAAAAATCGAAGTGCTGAGTTTCAAATCCAGTTGAGTTTGTTATATATAAAGCCACCTTAGATGCAAATACCCTTGAGAAAGGGATGAATTCATCTCTTCTCTCCCCAGCTATGAGTTAAATAGTAGGACAGACAAAGTCCTATAGCTGGTTTGGTTTGATTTATGTCATGTCAACCTCAATGGGTTATTTAATGCCAACAAAGTTTTTATTGCTGATAATACTTTTTTTTTCAAAAATGAATTGCTGGTAATAATTTTTCCAAAAAAAGTATTGCTGGTACTAAAATCCATTTTTATATTTTCATACTGTTTTGACCCCTTTTGGGTGGGTTAACTATTTGCCCATAGCTGGGACCCTGACATATGCTACCACCCTGGGTCAGGGTGGACTTGGGAACACCAGCAATTAAGAGTTGGTTCTACACTCCTCAAAACCTTCTGATCTGAGGCCTTGCTGTTGGATGTAGTTTATCGTCTTACCCAGGACACGTATGTAGTTTATCATCATACTAGTGGTGGAGGTCCTATAGCCTTGCTTGAAAACACATTTACTGCAGAAAATAATGGCAACCTACTGTGGGAATTCTGCTAAGTTAATTATGAATTGAAAAGAGACAAGATCACCCAAACATACATCATGCATGGCCCCTAAGGAAGGCTATTAATATGTAGTAATTCTAGGGTGATCACTTTATTACTTGATGAGAATAGGTAACCGAGCCCCCACTTTATGTTCAGTAGAATCTTATATGAATGTCAATTATGAATTGAAAAGAGATGTGATCATCCAAGTGTACATCACACATTGCTCTTAAGGAAGGAAGAAAAGAATTTTAAAGTAGATTTGATATCATATCTAGATATGATATCTTTTAATAAACTGATTTAATTTATCTTGTTCTTGAAGAGTGGACTTATTTCTGAAAAACTCAAGGTCAAGAAAAAAGTTTTTGAACTTTTTATTAATTTATTTACTTTTAATGTTCTCATTATTAATACTGAGTACTTTATTTTCAAAATCTGCTCTGTACACACACACACACACACACACACACACACACATATACATACATACATACATATATATATATATATAGATATAGATATAGATATAGATATGTCTCATTAAATAATTTAAACAAGTTTTGTTTACTTATTTTTAATATGATTCTCTCAAATTCCCAGACACGATTCTTAGTATCCTTATTAAAGGAAGAAAGTAAGTTACCATATTAATGCATGTTCATTTATTCCGAGCACTTTCAACATTAGCAAAATGTCATCTTTAGGGTCTTGGTTTATCTAAGACAAATTTGTTATGTTTATCTTAAAATTAAATTTTTTATTTGTGAAGTGAAAAATGCTAAACTTATGTACTGTAGAAATCTCGTGCAGTAATATCAAGGGAGGTAACTAAATTATTAAAATGTCTATCTATTTTTTAAAACTATTTAAAACTGTTAGTTAAAACCTATATATTTTTAAACTATCTACTGTAAACGTTATAAAATATTTGTGCAGTTCATTTGAATGATGCATCTAACATTCCTAAACATTTACAACAGCCTGCCTGTCCACATTCACAATTCAGAAAAATTCTTGTTGAAAATACATCTATACTTTTCCATAAAAATAATAAACATAAACAAAAAATTCTTGAAGCTGTCTCTATTAAAATATTGAAACCAACCCTTAATAAAATTAATTATGAATACTGCACAACTGTTTTAAAATGTTTACAGGAAATAGTTTACTGCAAGTGACAAAAGCCACAGTGTCAAGTAAGGCCATTAGGTAAGATTATTGTTGAAAGAAACGGCATGCTGCCAGCTTTCTTTAATATTTGCATGTAGTTGATCCCAAAGATCAAGTCGACCTCACTCAAAAATTTGTATAGATGAGAAGCAGGACAGGCACCAGCTCCTTTGCTCTGAGGCTGTGTTTTGCCAGGAAGAAAAGGGGATGCTGCATTGCTTCAGATTGTCTTTGAAACACAAGAGTGACATTCCAACTGACCTGCTTGTTAAAAGGTGGCCAAAGAGAAAGTGTGTTGAAAGTCTGCTGATAATTGTACAAGAAAGATATCCTGATCACCTGAGTTGGATTTTATACACACACACACACACACACATATATATATATATATATATATATATAGTATTGCTTAATCATTATTTTTAGTGGATAGCCATATTTGAGTAGAAACTTTGTTTATTTATTAAACAGGATGTTTATTTATTTTCATCTACTGGGCTGAATATTTCAGAAATCTAATTAAAGAAAAATATGCACTCTGTGACAGGATTCAAAACAGTTCCTCCACCCACATCACTCCTCTGTGGGGTGTGGAGGAACTGTTTTGAATCCTGTCACACATTATGAAATGGACAAAGTCTAACAATTATTTTTAAGACATTTTTATGTTTATACATTCTTTTTATAGAAAATTTTATAATGTATGACATCATTTGTTTAAATTTGGATACACTTTGAGCAGATATAAATATACATGAGATATTCATGGAAGATTGTAGTTTAAAAGCAGTAAAATCAAATTTGCTAATCAAACAATCCTCTGTGGTTCAATCGATTAAGGCATGTCAAGCTATATGATGGTTCTGTATAGCATACAGGTTCAATTCCTGTCGGAGGACGAATATTTTCTATGAAAATTTCTCGGACATTCAGGCCGGTAAATGTTGTTTAATACTGTTTATTATAAACAGAGCATTTACTTAAATATTTGTATCTATAAAAAGAATGTATAAACATAAAAATGTCTTAAAAATAATTGTCGGACTTTGTCCATTTCATAATATATAGATATATAAAAAGTTTCATTAAATAGAAAGAAAGAAAAGAGTATTGAACTGTTACATGATATCTGTCCTCCTGTATGGCAGCAAATACTGAACAGTCTCTTCAAGTTTAAGAACAGACTCAAAGTAACAGAAATGTGGTTCTACTGAAAGATGCTGAGGATACAATGGACCAAACATGTGAGGAAGGAGGGTTTGAAAAATCTGATACTCACGGGACTGAGTGAGGGACAGAGGAAAGCAGTGTGTAACATAATTGATGTGCTTGATTATATGAATGGCAGAAAAGGGTTTAGGAGAAATAACAAAAAGACATAACTTATTAAGAGCTACAAGGGACAGGAAGATGTGGAGGGCCATGATCGTCTACATCCTGAATGGAAATGACACATAAAGAAAGGAGAGCTAAGAAAGAGATAATAAGATATTTTTGTTTTTGATGTGCCAAGTCCTTTCAAGGCATGGATCTCCACAGCTTCCTTTGTCTTGCTGCTCTAAGTCATTTTTTACCCTCTATCATCACTTTGTGTTGCTATTCTGCCATCCCTTCACACAAACCCATAAAATATGGTAACTTGCTGTTTCTCTCACTTCTCTTGCTCTTTAGATGTCTTGTAAGTTATAAATTCTCTAAGCCTTCTTTTCTTATAATACACCCCAGAAATGCCAACTGTCATTCTGATTCTAAGTTTCCTTGTAGGTGCTATTTTCTTTAAGAATTTGTTATTTCTCAACTCTTCTTCTGGTATTTTTGCTGTGTTCATCAACTCTCCCCATTGCCATCTCCTGTTTTCATCTGATTCTCCCCATTGCCATCTACATCTCCAACCTATATTCTGGAGGGAAATGGCACATAGAATAACATTGTAGATTGGTGCTACAGAATCAAAAT
>CAHIKZ030001846.1:1680000-1682500 GCA_903632075.3 Acanthosepion pharaonis
ATATATAGACAGAGAATAAACAGATTTAGGAAGATAGATAGATAGATAGATAGATAGATAATGATAATGGATGGACTGAGATATATAGACAGAGAATAAACAGATTTTGGGAAGGATAGATAGATAGATAGATAGATAGATAGATATGGATAGATGAGATAGATAGATAGATAGATAGATAGATAATGGATGGACTGAGATATATAGACAGAGAATAAACAGATTTAGGCGGATAGATAGATAGATAGATAGATAGAGATAGATAGATGGATATATAGACAGAGAATAAACAGATTTGGGAAGATAGATAGATAGATAGATAGATAATGGATGGACTGAGATATATAGACAGAGAATAAAACAGATTTAGGCAGATAGATAGATAGATAGATAGATAATGGATGGATAGATGAATAAACAGATTTGGGCAGATGGATGGGATGAGATATATAAATGGAGAATAAACAGATTTTAGGCAGATAGATAGATAGATAGATAGATAGATAGATGATAGATAATGGATGGACTGGATGGAGAATAAAACAGATTTGAGATAGATAGATAATGGAGAGATATATAGACAGAATTTAGGATAGATAGATAGATAGATAGATAGATAGATAGATAATGGATGGACTGAGATATATAGACAGAGAATAAACAGATTTAGGCAGATAGATAGATAGATAGATAGATAGATAATGGATAGATGGACAGAGAAGATAGATAGAGATAGATAGATGGATAGATAGATAGATAGATAGATGATAATGGATGGACTGAGATATATAGACGGAGAGAATTTAATAGACAGATAGATAGATAGATAGATAGATAATGGATGGACTGAGATATTGAGAGAATAAAACAGATTTAGGGAGAGATAGATAGATAGATAGATGGATAGATAATGGATGGACTGAGGATATATAGACAGAGGAATAAACAGATTTAGGCAGAGATAGATAGATAGATAATGGATAGATAGATAGACAGAGAAAACAGATTTGGGCAGAGATAGATAGATAGATGGATGGATGATGGATAGATGGATGGATGGACTGAGGATAAGAATAAACAGATTTGGGATAGGATAGATAGATAGATAGATAGATAGATGGATAGATAGATAATGGATGGACTGAGATATATAGACAGAGAATAAACAGATTTAGATAGATAGATAGATAGATAGATAGATGGATGGAATGGATGGGCTGAGATATATAGACAGAGAATAAACAGATTTAGGCAGATAGATGGATAGATAGATAGATAGAGATAGATAGATAGATAATGGATGGACTGAGATATATAGACAGAGAATAAACAGATTTAGGAAGATAGAGATAGATAGATAGATAATGGATGGACTAGATAGACAGAGAATAGATTTAGGATAGATAGATAGATAGATAGATGGATGGACTGAGATATATAGACAGAGAATAAACAGATTTGGGAAGAAGATAGATAGATAGATGATAATGGATGGACTAGATATATATAGACAGAGAATAAACAGATTTAGGCAGATAGATAGATAGATAGATGGATGATAGATAGATGAGATAGATAAATGGATGGACTGAGATATATAGACAGAGAATAAACAGATTTAGATAGAAGATAGATAGATAGATAATGGATGGGCTGAGATATATAGACAGAGAATAAACAGATTTAGGAGATAGATGGATAGATAGATGGATAGATGGATAGATAGATAGATGGATGGATGGACTGAGATATATAGACAGAGAATAAACAGATTTAGATAGATAGATAGATAGATAGATAGATGGATGGATAATGGACTGAGATATATAGAGAGAATAAACAGATTTAGGAAGATAGATAGATAGATAGATAGATAGATGGATAGATAGATAGATAGATGGATGGATAGATGGATAGATAGAGATGGATGGATGGACTGGAAGATAGATAGACAGAGATAGATAGATGGATGGATGGATGGGATGAGATATATAGACAGAGAATAAACAGATTTAGGAAGATAGATAGATAGATAGATAGATAGATAGATAGATAGATAGATGGATAATGGATGGACTGAGATATATAGACAGAGAATAAACAGATTTTAGATAGATAGAAGATATGGATAGATAGATAGATAGATGGAGATAGATGGATAATGGATGGACTGAGATATATAGACAGAGAATAAACAAATTTAGGCAGATAGATAGATAGATAGATAGATAATGGATGGACTGAGATATATAGACAGAGAATAAACAGATTTAGGCAGATAGATAGATAGATAGATAGATAGATAGATAGATAGATAGATAGATAGATAGATAGATAATGGATGGGCTGAGATATATAGACAGAGAATAAACAGATTTAGGAAGATAGATAGATAGATTGATAGATAGATAATGGATAGACTGAGAAATATAGACAGAGATTAAACAGATTTAGGCAGATAGATAGATAGATAGAGAGATAATGGATGGTCTGAGATATA
>CAHIKZ030001846.1:1687500-1795000 GCA_903632075.3 Acanthosepion pharaonis
TAAAAATGCATTGCAAATGATTTTACTATAAAAATGCATTGCAAATGATTTTACTATTAAAATGCATTGAAAATGATTTTACTATTAAAATGCATTGAAAATGATTTTACTATAAAAATGCATTGCAAATGATTTGTCTATAAAAATACATTGCAAATGATTTTGAGGCGAATGAAGAAAACAGTAACCAGCGAGTAAATTCAAGCTCTCCCAACTGGTATTTCAAACTTGAGTCGTTCCTTCCTGAGTTCTGTCTCCAAATCACACTAACTGCCCGTTCTGGCCGTCAACCGTGAACGTCCTCGAAGAACTCACCGACTTGGAAAAAAGTAGTTGTTTTATAGTTGTTCATGTACCCATAATCCCTTGCGTCTTCCTGTGATCCCATAATTCATTGCGTCCATGTCCCATAATGCATTGCGTCCATGTCCCATAATGCATTGCATCGTTATTGGATAAAAAATGCGATGCCATCCCCCCTCATTCTTTTACATTATCTGGCGAGGATGGATTACGTCAGAGCGGTAAGTGCTTTTTTTTCTCTCCCTCATTTCAACTGCAGTAGCTTTACATGCTAAGCAAATACGGGCTCTTTTTTGGCGGGGCCAAGGCAAGTCGTGACCAGTTGTGCTTGTTCCAGGTTCTGTCTCATGTCCGCCACAGATTTTTACTATAAAAATGCATTGCAAATGATTTTACTATAAAAATGCATTGCAAATGATTTTACTATAAAAATGCATTGAAAATGATTTTACTATAAGAATGCATTGCAAATGATTTTTACTATAAAAATGCATTGAAATCTAATTTCATGAAAAACTCTTTTGAGATTCCTTTATGCAGCAGACATAAACTGATGAAAATTTAATGTATTAAGAAAAATAATTCAAAAATTTCAACCAACAAGGACAGTTTTTGATCAAAGAATGCCACATGTTTCCTCTATAGAAACAACTGATTCTACCATTAACTTTACTCTTATTTATACCATTACCATTTCTTTTACCATTAATTATATCATTACCATAGATTAACCAAAAATATTGATAACTGACCAAGGAAGTATCCAGAGAATAATATAGACATTTATTTGTATTTATCAGCATGTATTCTCTTGCCTTGTGATGATAACCAATGTAGGAGAAAGAAAAATTTGAATTTAAAAGCAGGCTGAAGAAGAAAAGGCTGCATCTTGCTAGACACACCACTACTGTTATGGCTGCAATACGTATGATGCTCTCATGACCCTAATGGGTTACTGGATATATGACATGACATTGATATGCATGAAATGCTCACTGATTATCATCTTCTATGCACTATGTCCCTTCAGGATATTGGTGATTATGGCTCTCCACAATTTCCTATTTTTTTCTAGCTCTTCATAAATTTTGTTATTTCTCCTAAACTTTGCATCCATTTACTCAGGCTTGCTCATTAGGTTATGTGTTGTTTTCCTCAGGATTGCCATGGCTTGAGAACCCAATTTGACTCATTATTTAACAGACACAGAAAGAAAGCTACAAAAGCTCCTACAGAAGGTAGTGAAGGAAAGCAAGAAGAAAGGACTAAACAGCAACTGCAAGAAGTTTGAATGTATGTTTCTCAGCAAAAGGATGAGTCTAAAATTTAAATTACTAATCAGAGATACTAAAATCAAACAAGCACAAGAATTTAAATATCTGGGAAATGTTTTAACAGAGGATGGAAAGCATGACATTGAAATCCAAAGGCATATGGAGATATCAAAAGTTGTTTTCCAAAAGCTAAGCAGAGTATTAAGAAAGAGAAAAATTCATTAGAAACAAAGAAAAGAGTACTGAACTGTTATATAATGTCATTACTCCTATATGGCAGTGAATGTTGAACAATTTACACAGAAATGATGAAGAGATTTCAAGCAATGAACATTTAGTACTACAGAAGGATGCTGAGGATAACATGGACCAAACATATGAGCAGTAATGAAGTTTTAGAAAAAATAGAAGCAAAAAGATACTTATACTTAACACCAGGAAGAGAGAGTTGAAATTTCTATGGTGCATAATGAGGAAAGAGGGTTTGGAAAATTTGTTACTCACAGGATAGGTTGAAGGGAAGAGGAACAGAGGAAAATAACGTATAACCTATTTAGTTTGGTTTGGTTTGTTTTACGGCATATCAACTTCAACGTGTTATTTAACAGGATTTTTATTGCTGGTAATATATTTTCCAAAAATGTATTTCTGGTAATATTTTTTTCTTCAAAAATATATTACTGGTAATAATGTATTGCTGGTAATAATTTTTCCTTAAAACATTTATAACATGGACCAAACATATGAGCAGTAATGAAGTTTTAGAAAAAATAGAAGCAAAAAGATACTTATACTTAACACCAGGAAGAGAGAGTTGAAATTTCTATGGTGCATAATGAGGAAAAGGGTTTGGAAAATTTGTTACTCACAGGATAGGTTGAAGGAAGAGGAACAGAGGAAAATAACGTATAACCTATTTAGTTTGGTTTGGTTTGTTTTACGGCATATCAACTTCAACGTGTTATTTAACAGGATTTTTATTGCTGGTAATATATTTTCCAAAAATGTATTTCTGGTAATATTTTTTTCTTCAAAAATATATTACTGGTAATAATGTATTGCTGGTAATAATTTTTCCTTAAAACATTTATTGCTGGTATTAAAACCTATTTTTACACTTTCATATTGTTTTGACCCCAGTTTGGCAGTTAATTATTTGCCCATATCAGGGACCCTAACAGGGTAAACCTAGGAACACCAGCAATTAAGAGGTGGTTTCATGCTCTTCAAAACCTCCTGATCAGAGGCCTTGCTGCTGGATGTAGTTTATCATCTTACCCAGGATGCAGATGTACAGTGCTGTTCGATAAAAGTGACTCACCTGATTTTTTTTACTAAATGTTCTCTTCTCCAATGAAACGAAAGTTGAGCTAAATTAAAAGGATAAGTGATCTAAAATCCAAAGAAGCTTTGAAAGCTCTTTGAATTTAGCAGTAAGTACTGTCATTTGTCCGTTCAGTATAATGTTCTAGGGTTGCTTTTCTTTGCATGGAAATGGTTTCTTAAAACCTATTGAAAAAGACCCTCAGGAGAAACAGTACAAAGAAATTTTGGAGTCTTGTTTGCTCCCTTCTGCTGAAAAGGGTGCAAATTGGCCCCACCAAGCTCATTTTATGCAAGATAATGCTCCTGTTATAATCAAAATATGACGGAATACTTTGATGAAGCAGGTGAGTGTTATGACATGGGCCCCAATGTCATAAAACTCACCTGCTTCTCAGAAAACTTATTGATTCCATAAATTGGAAATTTGTGAAGAATTCCTAAATAGAAAACATTATCCTGCATAAAAAATGAGCTTGGTGGGGTTGATTTGCACCCTTTCAGCAGAAGGGAGCAAACAAGACTCTAAAATTTTCTTTGTACTGCTTTCGCTCCTGAGGGTCTTTTCAATAGGTTTTAAGAAACCAGTTCCATGAAAAGAAAAGCATCCCCAGAACATTATACTGAACGGATGCTTGACAGTATTTACTGCTAAATTCAAAGAGCTTTCAAAGCTTCTTTCTTCGGATTTTAGATCGCCTATCCTTTTAATTTAGCTCAACTTTTGTTTCATCGGAGAAGAGAACATTTAGTAAAAAAAATCAGGTGAGTCATTTTTATCGAACAGCACTGGATGTGGATGTAGTTTATCATCATACCCAGGACACCCTACTTAGTGAATTTGAGTAAATGGATAGAGGGACAAAGTTTAGGCAAGATTAAAAACCAAATTTTATTAAGAGTTACAAAAGACAGTAAAGTGTGGAGAGCCAAGATCGTCCTGAAGGGGCACAGCATGTAGAATAAGAAATCTCCAGTTATATGCAGCTACACTTTTCGTAGTGCCAATTACCCCACCCCAAAATGAACAGTTTTAATTAAGAATGATTCCAAAGCACAAATATACAATAGGTATATGCCAGAAACAATAATGTGCTACCTTTATCAATCCTGACCTGGCATCTTGGCTCTCGTCCCCCCCCCCACCTGCTGTAAAGTAGTTTCTCTTTTGCTTTTTCTCTAAATATTTTCATGGTAATTTTTCTGATGAGCTTTCCTCATTTTAGAGTGACTATTTAGGAGTTCAGAGACATTGTGGTATTATGGTGACTATAGTAAAAATGGTAAGCAAGAATGTATTGTTTTAGTATAAGAACTACTTAGGACTTCATAGAGATTTTGAGATATTATGGTGGATGTAGTAAAAATGCTAAGTAAGAATGTTTTAGTATAAGGTGTAAGGAATATTATATTTTGTTTGGGTCAGTATTTGCAGTTAGCTAAGTTAAATATCAAACAGACGAAGACTAGTCTTCCTTATCCCTCCTTTTGGCCTTGTGCCATATTATCTGTATTTTACAGAAATATTGCTTCCCTCTTTGGTACTTCATCTTTATAAATTTAAGCGCAGTATGAAATCGGCAGCTACGGCTCATAATTTCACTTTTCAGTAACATATGATATTCTTATAGATGTGCAACATAGATTTTAATAACTTCAGTTCATTCTATTAGTTTTCAAGTACAGTAAATATAAATTTAAACTTAGTTTCTCAGTGCAGTAGATATAAATTTGACATCATTAAATGCTCTTTGACATTTAAAACTCGGAAAAGAGACACATCTTCCAGATATTTTCCCCCAGAATGTTAAATATAAGTGTCATTTGCCAAAAGTTTTGAAAATTACTGAAAAATAAAAAAATGATAAAATAATCTGAAAAAAAATGGTGCTGTCTCATGCCTTTCTCTCTCTTTCTCCATCTGAACATCTAAGATGAGAAGTTATCATTATTTACAGTATTTATATGCAAACTATTCTCCTCATCTTTGCTGTTATTGTCACAATGTTTCGGCTGTTGTACCTTTCGGACTTCATCAGGTGTTTGCCAATCCAAGTAACCCTCCGGTAATTTCAAACTGAACTTTTGGTCTAATCTAACGATTAACAGATTAATGCGTTTGTGAATTTGGTGATAGAGTAATTGTGAGTTCAATCCCTGGGCCAAGCAGTGTGTACTTAGACTGAGTGGAAATGGGGCAAGCAATAAATGAGTAGCACTAAATAAGAGTTAGATGAGATATCCCTAGACATGGACAGCAGGACAAGAAGAAACTATTTCCATAGATTATATAAAGGGCTCAGTTTGAAATGAAAGTTGTCGGAATCAAGAAGCATCAGATGAATGCAGAAGGGTGCAACTACCTCTCTTTCTCTCTCTGATAATGAAAAATTTGAATTAATTGGGAAGTTGTTGGACAATTAAATGATGACTACTCTCACTGATGTGACGATGTCATTTCTTGCTACTTCTTACTGGCTGAATATAACAGAAAAAATCATTATTTTAGACAATTTATTCATAGCAACACCTCATTTGTAAAATGGAAAGATATAATAAAATTTTGATGAGATAAACTTTTCAGTGGAATTTAATAAAACGTGTTTGGATGAATTATTGCAGTCTAAATTAGATCTTAATACCCTAATACTTAAAGATACCACCAAATCAAATAAAAAAACAAAATAATGGCCAAGTGAAGACATATATAAATATTTACCTTATCATTTAAGCATGAATAAAAAAAATAATAATAAAACAAAAAAGATTATTTACATAAAAAATGAAATACAATTTTTCAAACTCAAGAAAACATGAAAATGCTCAAGAATTACCAAAAACAGTAAATGTTTGGAAAACCAGATGTCAAAATTGCTACAACTGAAAGAAAGAATAGAAAAATTATTAAAAAAAACTATAAGGAGAGAATATAAACTGAAAAGCAAAGCAACAAAAAAGAGAAGTAACCATGACATTCTATATATATGTGCAGGTCAATACATGAGCATGCCCACACACCAATGCACACGCACACACACTTTGAAAAAAAATTAAAAATCAAACTTGTACCAATGAAAAGGGCATGTAAAAAAAAAAAAAAAAAAATATATATATATATATATATATATATATATACGTAACTACACTCGTCTCGGAAAACCTTTGGTTTCTTGATTTGCTAATGGTCAAATCAATTCTGAAGGAAAAAAAGGTTTTAAAAAAAGAAAGAGCGAGGAACAGGAACATCTGTTGAAAATAATCGTACAGCATACAGGTCCAAAGCCCAAAGAAAAAAAACCCTGATACAAGTAATCAACTAACTAAAAAAGTGCTCAATACAATGAGTAGAGCAGACCTAGTCAAACCTAGAGAGCCAGACAAACCTACCAAGGTTTCACCTAAGCGGATCGTCAGGGAAAGCTGCCTCCTTTCCTTGGCCATCTTTCCCTGACGATCCGCTTGTCTGGCTCTCTAGGTTTGACTATATATATATGTGTGTGTGTGTGATCATAACAAGTGGAGGAGTGTGCGCATAAAAGGTATCATGACTTCTGAGAGGTCATGCATTGAACTTCTACACATTGCAGAGCATAATACTGAACACCACTCAGACATTCCTGCAACCACCAGAAAGTGTGCTGTTCCTTGACCTATTTGTAGAGTGTTGTGTTCCTCGAGCTAGCCTTAAAATTTTTCAAAAGTGCAAACACAAGTTGGACATCAAGAGTAGAACATGCTGTTGAATCCTCATACATTGAAAATGACAGGAGTGTCTATCATATACATATACATACATATATATATAGAGAGAGAGAGAAAGAGAAAGAGAGAGAGAAAGAGAGAGAAGAGCCTGATGATTTCTTAAGATTTAAAACTGCCAGTCCCCATCCAATCATTGTTTCAAAGTTCATTGTTGTATCTCCAATATTGAGCACTCTTGCTCAATAGATATAGGACATATTAAGCAAAAATATATATATATATATATATATATATATATATATATATTCATATCTGTAAAAAGATTATGGGATTATTTATATATGAATCAGCACTTCTGCCTTGTCATGTCATGTGTCTTGTCATCCATTAGGACCATAAATGCACCACTTGATTTACAGATTCCATAGCAGTAATTGGTGTGTCTAATTTAATATAACCTGACAGATTGTTCCTTGTAGACTGATTGCCACCCAAAGCTAAAGACACCTAGTCTATCCTGCTATTTTGCCTACAGCTGAGGGGCAGAGAGACCAATTCATGCCTTTCTCAAATGCATTTGTGCAAAAGTTAACACTAGAGGCTCGGCTGGAATTTGAAACCTTTTCTCCAATTTCACTTTCCATGCTGACCTCTGTTACACTACCTACACATACTACTGAGCAGAATATCTTCACATGTTGCAGAGGATCCAAGTGCTTCTTTCCATGTAGTATCTATATCACCCTTCTGTGGACCAAAATCTTCTTGTACTGCATTTTTGCCTTCAATCAGAGTGTAGTATCTGTACTCTCTGTGTTATACACAATAACTCACTTAACAACCAGGTTTTGTTCAAATCATCCAGTTGTTAAACAAGAAATCAAAATAAGGGCTTAGCAAAATATATCATCATTTTTGACAGCATGGGTAAACTAATTCCTTAGTTAATATTTTAGAATAAGTTTAACAAAACTAACCAATGTCCTGACTTAAATATTTAGGGGACATATTGCCAAATGCTGGTAATTTAAATAAAAGATCTCATAGCTGATATACAGTCAAATCACATTGAAAACATCAGTTCTTGTTCAGTCACTGAAGTTAAGCAGTGTTGAGCACAGTTAGTAATTAGATGGGGGACCACTTGGGAATACCAGGTACTGTAAGCAACCTCCTCCAGTTCAAAATATGTTTTAGCTTTAAATAACAGGAAAAAGGGTTGATAAAGAATCAATCCTAGTTTATGAGAGCAGAATATTACAAAACATAGTTTTAACATTTCTGAAGAAAAACTTAATTTTCTGGAATATTTAAGAGTATGTATTTTATTTAACCGATGAATAGGTAAAGACTCTGACTATCAAATCAGTGCCCCCACTTCTCACCAATTACATATCAGAAATTAATTTTGTACTTAAATTTGTGAAAATTTCATCTCAACAACCTTAAGTAAAAATTTGTATTCCTGAAGAAGTCCTTATCTATTGTGGCATGCATTTTGTGAATAAATCTGCCCATTTATAATTTGGGATGGAGAATTACCTCCTTAGTCAAGCTGAGAACTTTTCTGCTATCCTCACATTCAAGTGGGTACTGGAAAGCAGTTTTTAAAGAGAAATTTATCAAATTTGACGTCTGGTCAGATTTTGTAAAGTGGGCTGGATTAAGAAATTTTCAGCTTCTCCTCATAAACACACACATACATTGTATTTTTTAATCATTTCACCCCAAGCAAGGCAATAATGCCACTAGTATGGAAGGAGTTACAGGGAGTGAAAGTGAGAGTGAAAGACTGAGTATAGGGAAGATTAAGGAAAGGACAAAAGATGAACAAGATTCAAGAAGATAGAAGATGCTGATTGATGCTGCATTTAAATTTTTGAAGATTGTAGTTATCAGAGAAGCAAGTAAATGGAAGGCAGGAAGTGTAAGAAAATAAACTGTTGGATAGAAGTGGTGGTTACATTTAGCTATTTCAACAGTAAAAGGGTGGGACCTAGGTGCCAATCTAGTAGCACGTTTAAATTCATGTAATTGGGGCACCAGGTTAAAAAGCTTGCCGGAGGAGTTGCAAATATTTGTAGAAAAGACAGAGAGAAGCCACATTATGTCTGTGAGAAAGTGACTGAAGTCGAGATGTCAAGTCAGGATCAATTACATTGCAGATCCCTCTTTGGATTTTGTCAACTACATCAAGATGAATAACATGAGCACCATATATTGGAGTATAGTGTGAATTTTTATGATAAATTTTTTAAGCAAAAAAAAGGGGTCACACTATAGACAGGTAATTTATTTTTAAGAGGTTAAAAATTATGCATTTTCAGAGACTTAGCACTAAACACAGGTAAAGTTTTTAAATTAATGCAGAAAAAATCGGGGCTCCCACTATACATAAAGTCAGCTTATACACAAGTATATACACTAAGCGTTTTCATAATTAGGCTACAGACTTATTGATCTGTTGACTGTGTGTTCTGTAGTATCTGTACACAATTTTGTTACACACAGTAGCTATCTTCAAATATAATGTGCCATATATATATATATAGCTATCACCTATAAATATGTGTTTCTCTTTGCCTCGTTAGCCAAACTTTCCCTGACGATCCGTTTAGGTGAAACCTAGGTAGGTTTGTCTGGCTCACTAGGTGTATCTATCTATCTATCTATCTATCTATCTATCTATATATATATATATATATGTATATTGTTTAATATGTTGTAATTGACATCTTTGATAATGGCTTAAGTAAGCCAGAAAGCTTAGATTGTATTAAAAAAATAGGGATCAATATTGTAAATTTCTTTCTTCGTTCAACGATAATGTTATTAAACTTTTCAGATATTACGAAAAAAATTTACATAAAATAAATAGACAACACTTGTCTATATTATTTAATGAAATGTGTATGAATGAAAAGATGCTGCCTAAATACACACAATATATATATATATATATATATATATATATATATAATTTCTTTGCGTGTAACAATTGAGGGGCAGTGTGCAAAATTTTGACATGAGACACACAGACATCACGACCCCATTCATGCCCACATGAAAAAAGCTACTGTGCTGACAAACTACAAAGCTATCCCCTTCTTTCCCTCCCACTGCGAACTACAATCAAGATGAAAGTAGCCAAGTGATGGAAAGTAGCCAAGAAAATAAAGATTGACAACTGCAAAGAAAGAAAGAATGAGAGAGAGAGAGAGAGAGAGAGAGAAGGGGAGCAATAGAAAGGGATAGAGAAAAGAGATAAATATATCAGACAAAATTTGGCCAGGGTTTATATTTTATTTCAGATTGAATTAAAGTTCACGTAAAGTTACTTTTCTTCAAGGTGTCTTGAATTGTAAGTTTGACTATCACTTTGAGATGATGTTCTAATTTCTCAGCAAATTTGACTCTCAGGAACACCCAAAGTGTGTCAAAAAACCATGCATACAAAAGCTATGTGTGCATGTGCACACACACACACACACACACACACACACACACACACACAATGGGGATAAAATACAGATACCTTTCCTGAAGTGATTATAAATTGTACTCTGTTCAATTATTAACGTTAACAATGAACTATTTTAAATTATAAAAAAATGTACTTGGATAAAATGAAAATTAATTACAGTATAATATATATTACTTATAATACATTCCTTCTTGCCATCAATTTTGATGGCATGTGTACACTAGTACATATATATATATATATATATATATATATATATATATATATATATATTATTGTTTTATATGTGTATGTGTCTGTTCCTTTGGTCTGGAGACGACACATCAGTTCCAGTCAATTAACCAATATTAGTCCCAGGCGTCAGTCCAGCTCACTTCAGCTATATTCAGTAAGTTCAGTTCCTACCCATACTGACCATTCTCTTTCTAAAGACATTAACCATGCTTCAGCTATAACACAATCTAATGGACCCATGATATTGTGGTTGTGTAATGAGGGGAAATGATTTCTTCTTTTCTCCCAACCTATTTACCAACTCGCTTTCATTTTGTCTTTTTCTCTTTTTGTTTTTTTCTTCTTCTTTTTATACATCTTTTTATTCTTGACACTTACCTCCCATTGACCTTATTCTTTATATCTATTGCAATTTGTTCATTGTATATATCTTCTTGTTTATTGATATCAATCCTTCCCATGCTTTCCTGTCTATCCCAATTTGTTTATATCTATGTACTTATTGCTACAGAACCAAAACATTAACCTGAAAACTCACAGTCATGTCCTTGAATAGCCTCGTCAGATTAAGACTTTCATTTGAATGCCACGCATGGCTCCAAACATGTTCAGAAATATCTAAACCCTCAGATCAATAGTTAAAAATGGCTTTGAGCAAGTGGAACCAGTAGGTCTTGGTTTAAATCATCCTTCTCTGAACCTTGTGGACTGGTGCTACCGAGTCACAAACAAAGAACTGTACCAAATAAAAGAAACCACATCACTTGAGGACTACCAATAGCAGCAACAACTAAAATGAATAGCACATGTAACTTTAAGAGAAAATAATATTGACATTCGACACTATTTCTAATAAAAGGTGAGGAAGAAAACCCCTCATCAATCACTACTGTCCTCCTGATTACTCGTCTTTTGTTCTTGCTCCTTAGTAATATTTCTGTTTTCTAATTCTTCCACACCCAGTAACCCCTTGTGTCTCAGTGGCTTTACTACCTTGATTGAGTTGAAGTCAAGAAAAAAAAATAATGGAAGGAGTGATAACAGCTACTGGACTTGAAAAAGTTATTTCCCTGAAAAATTGTCTTAGGATAAATATTTTATAAATTTCAATTGAAAGAAATACTACCTGCTGAGTAAATGGATGTCAGATGTTTCCTTATAAGGAAACAGCTAATGTTATCATTACCATTTCAATTTTTTTCCATCTAGATGTTTCCTCAGATGTTCAGGTAGCTTAATAGTTATCATCACAGAAAATAGAATTCAAATTATGGCCTATTCTGCTGCATTTCCATTCACACTAATACCCTTGGAAAAGGCATCACTTCTACTTAGCCAGCTCTGTGTTAAATGGCAATGTAGAATGGGTGCTCTCTGGCCTTAGATGCCAGCCAGTCATGGAGAAGATAATGGAAAATGAAGAAACTGTCGAAGTTAACTTCCTAATTTTCCAAATTGTTACTAGGGGACACTCTCCAGTTCCGTATATACTTGACAATATCTTTTTTTCACTCTTTTTCTTCTTGCTTTTCAGACAGCAACATGTAGATCTCTCATGGAGATATGCATTTTTCCCTTTGGGGGAAAAATCATGAATAATACATACACACACATATACACATGCACATACATACACACATTCACTTACTTCGTGACCAACAAACTTTACACATTCATTTGTACACACACATTTGCTCAAGCCCATCAAATATGTTATGTGCTGCTTTCCTCTGTCTCTCTTGCCTTCAATCTGTCCAGTGAGTATCAGGTTTTCCAAGCCCTCTTTCCTCTGTCCCTCTTGCCTTCAATCTGTCCAGTGAGTATCAGGTTTTCCAAGCCCTCTTTCCTCTGTCCCTCTTGCCTTCAATCTGTCCTATGAGTATCAGGTTTTCCAAGCCCTCTTTCCTCTGTCCCTCTTGCCTTCAATCTGTCCTATGAGTATCAGATTTTCCAAGCCCTCTTTCCTCTGTCCCTCTTGCCTTCAATCTGTCCAGTGAGTATCAGATTTTCCAAGCCCTCTTTCCTCTGTCCCTCTTGCCTTCAATCTGTCTAGTGAGTATCAGGTTTTCCAAGCCCTCTTTCCTCTGTCTCTCTTGCCTTCAATCTGAGTATCAGGTTTTCCAAGTTCTCTTTCCTCTGTCCCTCTTTCCTTCAATCTGTCCAGTGAGTATCAGGTTTTCCAAGCCCTCTTTCCTCTGTCTCTCTTGCCTTCAATCTGTCCAGTGAGTATCAGGTTTTCCAAGCCCTCTTTCCTCTGTCTCTCTTGCCTTCAATCTGTCCTATGAGTATCAGGTTTTCCAAGCCCTCTTTCCTCTGTCTCTCTTGCCTTCAATCTGAGTATCAGGTTTTCCAAGTTCTCTTTCCTCTGTCCTCTTTCCTTCAATCTGTCCAGTGGGTATCAGGTTTTTCCAAGCCCTCTTTCCTCTGTCTCTCTTGCCTTCAATCTGTCCAGTGAGTATCAGGTTTTCCAAGCCCTCTTTCCTCTGTCTCTCTTGCCTTCAATCTGTCCTATGAGTATCAGGTTTTCCAAGCCCTCTTTCCTCTGTCTCTCTTGCCTTCAATCTGAGTATCAGGTTTTCCAAGTTCTCTTTCCTCTGTCCCTCTTTCCTTCAATCTGTCCAGTGGGTATCAGGTTTTCCAAGCCCTCTTTCCTCTGTCTCTCTTGCCTTCAATCTGTCCAGTGAGTATCAGGTTTTCCAAGCCCTCTTTCCTCTGTCTCTCTTGCCTTCAATCTGTCCTATGAGTATCAGGTTTTCCAAGCCCTCTTTCCTCTGTCTCTCTTGCCTTCAATCTGAGTATCAGGTTTTCCAAGTTCTCTTTCCTCTGTCCCTCTTTCCTTCAATCTGTCCAGTGAGTATCAGGTTTTCCAAGCCCTCTTTCCTCATTATGTACAACTGCTTCTTTCTGATATTAAGTATAAGTTTTCTTTTTGTTTCTATTCTCTCCAAAACCTTGCCATTGCTCACATATTCAGCACATGATATCCTCAGCATCCTTCTGTAGAACCACATTTCTGTTGCTTTGAGTCTCTTCTTCATCTTTGAGGAGATTGTCCAGCATTCACTGCCATACAAGAGAACAGATATCACGTAACAGTTCAGTACTCTTTTCTTTCTTTGTATTACTCAGTTCACCTTATTACTCATACTACTCATTTATTACTGTCACCCACATTATTTATTTCATTGTAGGGATGTTACTCCTATGACTTATTTCCTCACAGTATTTTTAGACATAGTCCATATGTTACTCATTTTACTTTGGTACAGTTATCATTTTACCTTAGTTATTTGTATTACTTGTGTTACTAATTTAACTCACCTTTGACATGAGTAACACTACACAGTTTAGTACCACTTTTCATGTTACTAATTTTAATTTAGTACTGTTACTCATTTATTCCCTCTTCTTTTTTCACCTCTATCAATATTTGTGTTTTTCGACTACTATCCAGTAATAACATTAAATTTTAGTCCCCACACATTTTCTATATTTTCAAACTAATGGGCATGCTTTATGTGATAATTCATGCAGACTTATCTATTTTAAAAGACAAATTCCCAAAGCGAAAAACAAGTTCATGCTCATCATTAATCTACAAAATCAATCTAGTCCTGTCACTAAAAAACAACTCAAACTCACCTAAAATAATGAGTTTTGTAGCTTACCAACATTTTATATGCATATACAGAGGGCTATGTTAAGTTTTCAGCCAACCTTGATAACAACAATTTTGGCTTATGTAATAACGTCTCTTCTTTTTCTTCAGACAATACCATTTTAGTATCACGTTACTCCCATCTATGAAAGATAATTGACTTATATTTTGCAATTAAAGTTAGCGGAAGTAAGGAACTTGGTGAATTTCAATGAGTGCAAATAACAGGATGACATCAGTGTGGCAAGTCAAATAGAGAAATTGCTAGGTTTTTCAAGGTTGATCATCAAACAGTTAATAATATTGTCAAGAAATTTAATGAAGAAGGCCATTGTCATGTGGAACAATGTTCAGGAAGACCAAGCATTGTGTCTGAGTGAATGAGAAGGGCGCTGAAGAGGGAAGTCATCAGAAACCATCATCAGAGCATCAAAGATGTCGCCAACAGCATGGAAATGTCGCCATATGCGGTGAGAAAGACTCTGAAAGAGGTAGGCTATCAAAGAAGAGTTGCAAGAAAGAAGCCCTTGATTTCAGAAGTTAACAGGAATAGGCATATAGGTTGGGTGAGAGAATTTGAGAGCAAAGATTACGAATTTTGGTAGTCCGTAATTTGGTCAGATGAAAGTAAATTCTTCCAATATTGGAATTCGAGACAGGTTTATGTTTGAAGAAAGAAGAATGAGATTTGGAACATTGAATGTCTGCAGGTGACCATAAAACATGGCATGGGGTAGAGTTCTGTTGCCAAACATAAGGTCTTCCAGCAGCCACCCGCTTGACCCAGGACAGCAAGCACTACCTTCTCAAGACATTTAATGTAGGCCTCCATGTTAAGCCTGAGGCCCTGAGGGAAGATGAATGGAGGTATATCATCACCATCACTAGTGATCACTTCAAACACCTTCATAATCACCATTAGACTCATCCAACTCTTTCTGAATCCTTTGAACTGTCCTCATATTGACACCCAAACCCTCTGAAATGTGTGTATTGGAACTTCTGGTAGTAATGCAAAGCAGTACAGCATGCTATTTTCAATTTTATGGTGGAGTGAATTGATTTGTCCTGCTCTTTTTCTCACAGACAGTACACAACTGAATGTACTATACTGTGCAGTCAACAAAATTAAATATGTATAAGAATTGTTTTTTATCCATCCATTCTCCATGTTGACAGTATGTGTCATGGTACTTTTTTTCTCACAGATGGTGCCCAACTGACCCTACTAACCTGTGTGGACAACAAAATCAAAATATATATATATATATATATATATATATATATATATATATATATATAAGAATTGTTTTTTATCCATGCATTCTCCTTGTTGACAGTATGTAATAAATTTGGGCATGTAGTTTCAGCAGAGTTATAAGTGTTCATGAAAGTATGTATCGAAAATAATATCCAATAATGAATTTTGCCTATAACAGTTTGAGATGGATAACGAAAAATGTGTTGTGTGTGTATGCATTTGTGTGTGTTTAAAATAATTCAGTCTTATATTATTTTTCCCAAGGTGGCATTGCTTGAGACTAAAAAGAGAAAGAAAATGAGTGTCTTTTAAAAAACTTGTTTAACATTTTATATTCTCCGCCATAAGAGTCCAAGTTTTGAGATGGAAACTTCTTCAGAATAGGAAGAAAATAAATGAAAGAATTGTTTTTATCCATTTGTTCTCCTTGTCGATGTGTACATATTGAAACATACTTTCATGAACATTTTTCCAAATACCAATAACTCTGGTATGTACACTATTTACACTATCGTCCTCATCTTTGTCTCCATATTTATTACATTTTGGCCGTTCAGTATCTGTCTATATTTCTGAGATGAGGTATTATGTACACTATTTACATTATTCAGACTATCATCCTCATCTTTGTCTCCATATTTATTACAATGTTTTGGCCGTTGTACACTCCGGCCTTCTTCACTCATTAGGGTAGACTGTTCTAGTTCCATGTGCCATGTTTAATGGATGTCAGTTGTCAGTTATCTCCTCTTAATTAAGATCTCCACTGCCTTAACCGGGTATTGAACTCATACTCTTTGGGTCCTGTCACTGGATTTAACTAACGGCTTTATCCACTGTGCCATGTGTGAGCGAAATAAAGGGTTCAGTTCGACATTCCAACAACCTGAAGAAGGCCGGCGCGTACAACGGCCGAGATGTTATAATAAATATGGCGACAAAGATGAGGACAATAGTCTGAATAATGTAAATAGTACCAATAACTCTGTCAGGATTACATGCCCAAATTTATTACATACTGTCGACATGGAGAATGCATGGATATATATATATATATATATATACATATATATATATATATATATATTGAATATGGATACAATATCTTGACCATGTTTTGAAAAATGAAACATTTTATAAAACATACATACAACAAACTATTCCTTATTTTAACAGTTAAAATATAATTCTTGAAAAATGGCTAAATGTATAGCTAAAAGTGCTCAGATAAAAAACATGTGGACAGTTTTTATATAATTTATCATCTGAAAAGAAAAAAATTATTAGATCACATGAGAAATTGTATAAAATCTAAATAAAAGCACCTTATCTGTCATTTTCAATGAAATGTGCATGAAAGAAGGATTGTTGCATATATATATATATATATATATATATATATATATATATATATATATATATATATCACAGAGAGAGAGTGAGTTGTGGGGAATTAGTGAGAAATATTTATTCAGTATACTTCTGATGTTTGAATTCATTCATCACCTCTTTCCTCATGTGGCTACTTTGCCTTCTCTATTTCACTGACTTATTACTTTCTTTCATTCAAAGGTGTGTACTGTTCTTATATACAACTTCTTGTCTTGTCTGACATTCTTTCTCAGATTCCAGACTTTGTCACCTTTCTCTTTCTACTGGCACCCTATCTTTTCTGCTGAGTTGAGAGAATCATTTCCTTCATTCCAGAGTATTTACTTTTCTCACTTCTCATCCATAGCTTCTCGTAACATCTGCTATTTCTACCTTGGATTCAAGAAATTATAATTTTCACCTTTCACCTTGTGTTGCCAGCCAGCTTTCTCTGCAAAGTATATCTAATCCCATTTCTTAGTCAAGAGTGCATATTGTCCATGTCTTTGATTGCTCGTTATGTCTGCCAGTATTCTTTGGATTCCAAACTTTGGAATTTTCTCCATCCTCTTTGTGTTTCCTTCCCACCTTCTCTGCTGATGGATGCAGTCTTGAAATTCCACTGTGTAAATATTTTACCAAATATTTTTTAATGGATAGAAGTATTTAATTTTGTTTCCTAAGAAGTCGTAAGGTTAATTTTTTATTCAATGCAGGGTGCAGTGATCGAAAACATTTTAGCGATAGGCAGTAAAGCCAGCCCCCTCTCGAAGAAGAGGTATTGCCTCACTAGGGCTTAGGCTTAATATTTTTTATACTTCCCCAGCATGTGGCAGGGCAGTATTGTCTAGGATATGAATTTAAAGTAAAAATTGCATTATTAGTATTATTATTACTAATAATAGTAATACCATTATAACAAGATTATGACTAACACCACAACCTCTTTACATAAAAATTAAAAAAAAAACAGGCTGAAATGTTTGAATTTTTTATTAGAGTATTTAATAATAGATGTAGCTGCTAATGATTCTACATATTGTTATAGACAAGTGTATGGTTGCAAGAAGGAAATATGATAACAGCAGAAATAGATTTACGTGATTTATTTCAATAGGAACATGTGGTTTTGGAACAGCTACCTTGTGGTATAGTTCATAAGCCGGCCGACCTGGGTTGATCTCTCATAGTAGTTCTTGCTGGTTGGCGTGGCGCTACTGCTGCTGACTGACCGTCACAGGTCTCTTCCCTGGCCTCCTGTTGACTGCTGCTGTACTTCCCCGTTTGACCCCTTTTATGGCGTTTTTTATGGCTTTACAGGCTCGAAAAACAATGCGAGTATAATTAGGAGGGAAGCATTCTTATTAGTCGAAAAATAGAAACACATTAAAATATTATTTTATTTTTCAACTGGAACTCGTGCGTGGGCCTATGCGTAAACGATGATTATGGTCATTTTGTGACAGGGCCTTGTCCCGTTCACATCTGGCTCTCGCTCTTAAGTATGTTAGTTTATTTGTCTTATTTTATAACAATATTCAATTTTTTTTTATAAAAAAAAATACTTTTTCATTCTGTGATTGTTTTCTGTCATTGGAAAGTGGAATTTTCAAGACATTAAATCAATATAACTATTTTTAATAATTATCATAAAAAATATCATCATTTTTGGTTTGTTTTAATCATAAAGAGAATAACATAAGTAAAAACTTGGTAGTAATAACAAGCTACACAATCTTCGTTAACCATTACACCATACTGAGATGCCTGTTGATAAGACACTATTTACATTATCCGATTATAAGGACACATGGCACAGTGGATAAAGGCATTAGTTAGATCAAGTGACACGACCCAAAGAGTGTGAATTTAATACCTGGTTGGAGAGAGGAATTAACAGGAGATAACTGATAACTGACATCTATTAGACATGGCACGTGGAACTAGAACAGTCTACCCCAGTGAGCAAAATAAAGGGTTCAGTTCAACATTCCAACCACCTGAAGAAGGCTAGAGCGTACAATGGCTGAAACGTTGTAATAAATATGGCAACAAAAATGAGGACAATAGTCCAAATAATGTAAATAGTGTACATAATACCTCATCTCAGAAATATAGACAGAGACTGTTGATAAGAGTTTACCAATACCATAAAATATGATGGTATATCAAAATAGTAATTTGGGTGCGGGGAGTCAATAAATTACTTAATAATGACAGAAAACTAATCCCCCACTTTATGCCCAGTACAATCTCACACTAATATCAGGTTAGGTATATTGATTTTATATGTCAACCATAGTGATCAAGTTCACTACTTATTAATAATGGCCAACAAGACTTGCTCGTTAATCATTAACCTCTGCCAAGACACCTACAGTGATTGATTGGTTGATCTCACAATATTTCAACCCTTGTTGGGTTATTTAATGTTGAATTTCATATGGGGCACCTGGTGAGGATCAAACTCATTACTCATTAATAACAGTCAACAAGACTTGCTCGTTAATGCTTATCCCATGCCATTACACTGACAGTGACTGATTTTATGACATATCAATTGTTGTAGGGCTATTTAATGTTGAATTTTGTAAATAGCACCCAGTAAGTTATCATAAAAATATTAACATTTAATTTTTTTTATAACATGAATATTTATATCCTAGAAATTCCAGTATTTTGCCCTAATTCATAACTGCCTTATTAAAATGAACGTTATTTTCAAAATTTTTATATCAATTGATGAAAGAAAAAGTTATATAATAAAATATCTTTTAGATCATGTTTAAATTTTTTATTTCTTTACCTTGCTGACATGTTTGCCTATACTTTGTATTGTTTTACCATTTTCGAAACTTTTCCTTTTTCTTATATTTAACACTGTCTCAAATAAATGTTGTCTGTCTAAGCTCTTCAGCAGTTTTCAGTGAAACCTTCCAGCAATTATCTATAATGCATCCTGGTCAGCATCCAATCAGAATGCTTGAACACATATACGTTGCTTTTCTTTGTATTGTTTTACCATTTTCTAAACATTTCCTTTTTCTTAAATTTAATATTGTCTCAAATGAATGTCATCTATCTCAAGCTGTTCAGCAGTTTTCAGTGAAATCATTCAGCAATTACCCATAATGCCTTCCTGATTAGCATCCAATCAGATTGCTTGAACACAGTTCACCCAATACTCTATGCCTGTAACCTAAAGCTCAACAGATATAAAATATATATTCTCTTTCATATTTGGGAGAAGAATGTCAGATGAAGGGGGAAAGAAAAAAATGAGGATCCAAACATTTACTTAATGGGAACTTTCCAGATGTGTCTTCATGCCTCGAGTCTAAAACAGAGGTCAGATAAGCATGGTCATTTGTGTAATCTCCCAGGAGATGTACAGAATACAAAATCCACTTTAGGTTTATTTTCAGCGACTAATTGGAAATATTTCCTATTTCTCTCTATCTGTTTGACAATCAAAAAGGAAAAAGATAGATGTTATACTCGATAACATACAAATCTTTAATTTTTCATGTTGCTTCTCATGCAACTGCCTGTTACACAAGTAAAGGAGAAAGTCATACTTCTTGTTGCAGACTTGCTCTTTAACTTGCAAAGTCTCTTCGTGTAGTTGGGATTATCATTAAGTCTTTTTCATTTTTTATTGAGCTTACTTTTCACATCCTTTGAACAAGATTAAGTGATAAGATAATAAAGAATACTGAGAGAGGAAGAATGCATTTAGTTCTCTCTCTCACTTATATATATATATATATATATATATATATAAGTATAAATGACAATAGGAAAACTGTAATAGTTGCTGACGCGTTTCGTCCAATGTGGACTTTCTCAAGGCAAAAAACGAAATGAATTTATTTAAACAAAGTAACTAATAATAGCAAAATGTCCTTAGCAACTTGTTATTAGGTGATCATGTATCTTTCAATCCATGACTGACGAGGCAGATTTTTTTCCTGCAGTAGGTTGCCATTTCTTTCTGCGGTAGACCAGTTGCCATCCAAGTCTATAGAACCTGGTCTGTCCTGTTATTTACCCATAGGTAGGGGGAGAAGAAGAGAATTTATACCTTTCCCAAGGGTATTAGCACGTAAGTGAATTTCAGTCAATGTGCCATGCATGATACACACTTAGGTGACCATGTAATGAAAGTTACATGACTGACGAGGCAGATGTTTTCCTGCAGTAGGTTGCCAAGTGTAAAACCCAGGATCACAAACTCATATCCATACAAATGAATATGTTAGCTCTATCACTGATATTGAGTGCTTTCCACTAAGTACTGCATATACAAAATAATATATATATATATATATATATATATAAAGAAAGAACAGTAAGAAATATAATCAGCTGTTCTTATTGATATTTTTTATTTTTATTTTATTTATTTATTTTTTATTTTTACAAAACAGTGCTCAATGTAAATTTACAAAGCATAAATATTATAAATTAACTGATTTAAAATATGTTTTTTTCGCTACATAGTAATAACCATGTTTTAAAAATGGAAGCTAAAAACTTTAAATTTAATTATATAATTAAATTAAAAGCATTAGTTCCGTTTCATTTTCAAGCGAATATTGGAATAACTCATTTTTAAATTTACTGAGTTTTAAATGCAGATATAAATTCATAATTTACTGTTTCCAAGGATACAGAGAAATCCAATCATTCAAACAGGGGCGTTAGTGTGTTCATTTTTATTAACTATTGTTGTATCAATTATGAGTTACGTTCAAAAAAGAGGTTAAGTTTAGGGAGGGTAGGGGTGTATTTTCCAATGAATTCTGACATCCATTAAATGCATATATATGATGTATTTGGGCAGAGATTTTTCATTCATACATGATTATTTTTTCTGTTGGTCTTTAACTAAACTTGTATGTGTATCTGTGATATAAAATTGGATCAATAAATTTGTAGCTTAACAATTTGGGCTTGAAATTTTCACTGTATTATGTTCAATCTATATCATTAATAAAGAAGCACTGGATTAAGTGCATTAACAAACAAAGATTATATTGAAATATATTTAGAAAAATAGATACTTGTTTCATCATTATGCTACAAACTTAATGACTTACTTCACACTCTTTCTCTCTAAAGCGTGTTACTAGATTGGCATTTAGGTCCCACCTTTTATTGTTGAAATAGTTAAATGTAACTACCACTTCTACTTCAACGGTTTCTTTTCTTGCACTTCTCATCTGTGGAACTCCCTTCCATTTACTTTCTACAATATAAATATAAAGCTATATATTGATAACTATAATCTTCAAAAATTCAAATGCAATGTCAGTTGCCATCTTCTATCTTCTTGATTCCCATCCATCTTTTATCCTTTCCTCAATCCCCACCTATAACCAGCCTTTTCTCTCACTTTCACACTCTGCACTATATGAGTGGCATTCCCACCTTGATTGGGGTAAAATGATTAAAATATATATATATATAGAGAGAGAGAGAGAGAGAGGATAAATCAGTTAATTATGTGCCATGCATGATATCCAAGGGTATTAGCATGTAAGTGAATGTAATGGATCTGACTGGAATTCGAACACAGCTCTCTGATTTCTCAATCCGAGCCGCTATCCATTACTCCACCATGCCTCCTAAATCAGTTATGTGCCATGCGTGATACATGTTTAGGTGATCATGTATCTTTCGATACAGGACTGATGAGGCAGATTTTTTTCCTGCAGTAGGTTGCTGTTTCTTTCTGTGGTAGAGACCAGTTACCATCCAAGGCTATAGAACCCGGTCTGTCCTGCTATTTACTCATAGCTGCAGGGAAAAGAAGAGGATTCATACCTTTCCCAAGGGTATTAGCACATAAGTGAATGTAATGGATTCGACTGGCATTTGAACTCAGCTCTCCGATTCCTCAATCTGAGCTGCTATCCATTACTCCACCATGTCTCTTGATTATAGTTTCTATTCTGAGAAGGTTTATGTTCACTCTGATTTCTTGGAACATTTAGTAGTTAATTTTTTATTCAAGATCCTTCTTCTCTTAACACTGAATACCTGTGTCATTGGCATAGCTCCACCTCGTCATCAGTACATTGGCCTCAGGAGGGAAAGCAGGAATGCTATTTTAATATTAATTAATATTAATAGAAAGAAAGACAAGAGGAAATCATTTTTTTTAATTAAGCATTTCCTCCCTTGGGGAACATAATCAAGACAAATGTAGAAGTTTATTGAGAAATTTATGTACACAGAAAGAGTTGTCGATAAGAAAATAATGTTATGGTTCTAATTTAAATTTGAGAATAATCCAAAATATATTAAAATATAACTAGATGTTATTGAAAAAAAAGAAAACTATGGAAGATACTAAAGAATGCAATTTTGATATGTTTTCAAACAAAAATGAATTAATTTTGCTATTGTTATTATTGATATTGTTATTATATTTTGAGAAAGGAGCAATGGGTTTATCAGTTTCCTTTAATTCTAAGTTGGGATCAAAGTCAAGTATCTGTTCTCCTCCTCCCTACTCCTAACGAAAATATTATCCATTTTCTTATGTTTCTTTCTGTTGAAACTTGGATAAGCATGGAATAATAATAATACAACACAAAATGTACGTAAACAAAATGTATTGAAACAAGGAAAAGGTACACAATATTTACAGTTAGTTTTGGTATATTCTTGGGAAGACTGTTCCTGCAGAATGGGTTGACTAAATCGCAGTCGGGCAGAGTCTCTCGATTCGATCTCTTCTTACTAACTATTTTTCCGTCTTCCGGTACCAACCCATATTTATATGGTCGGTACTCCACTTATGTAAATTAGGTGTATCGTACCACAACACTTTCATAACTATAGCAATGGGTTAATCAGTTCTTTTAATTTTCAGCTTGGATCAAAGTCTAGTATCTGTTCTCTTTCCAATGGTAATGTTATCCATTTCCTTATGTTTCCTTAAAAATGGAGCAATATATTCACTGTTACCCTTTAATTCTATTCTGTTTTTATGGCCGGACATAAATATATTGCTTTGGAAAGAATCATTTCTTTTAAGAAAAAAAGTATTTGAAAAGAATTTATGGTGTATATTTATATCTATGTACATATATATATATCTATATATCTATGTACATATATATATATACCTATATATCTATGTACATATATAAATATCTATATATCTATGTACATATATAAATACCATTTTTTTATTAGGCAGTATTGACATCTATGAATTGTAATCCAAAGAAAGTCGGTTTATTAAAGTAGATTTTTAAAATCTGTCTATATTTCTGAGATGAGGTATTATGTACACTATTTACATTATTCGGACTATTGTCCTCATCTTTGTTGCCATATTTATCACGTTTTGGCCGATGTAGGCTCCGGATGTCTTCAGGTGGTTGGAATGTCGAACTGAACCCTTTATTTCGCTTGTTGGGGTAGACTGTTCTAGTTCCATGTACCATGTCTAATTAATGTCTGTTATCAGTTATCTCCTGTTAATTTCCCTCTCCAAGTTCTCCACTGCTTTAACCAGATATTGAACTCACAACTCTTTGTGTCCTGTCACTGGATCTAACCTTAAGGACACATGGCACAGTGGATAAAGGCATTGGTTAGATCTTTCAGAAATATCCTGGTCAGCCTTTTTTTCTTTTTTGAAATACAGTCTTTGTTAATGTGTAAGGGTTCTGACTTTTTCAAACCTTATGTTCCTGTGTCATAAATTGATGAACTTTTTTCCAAAAGTAATTCTCTGTCTCTTGATATTGTGTACTTTAATTACAAATACCTCTTGCCTTAAAAGTGCTATCTTCTAGAAATACCCTACTTACAAATACCTCTTGCCTTAAATATGCTGCCTTCTAGAAATACCCTAATTACAAATATCTCTTGCCTTAAATTTGCTGTCATCTAGAAATACCCTAATTACAAATACTTCTTGCCTTAAAAATGCTATCATCTAGAAATACCCTACTTACAAATATCTCTTGCCTTAAAAGTGCTATCATCTAGAATTACCCTACTTACAAATACTTCTTGCCTTAAATGTGCTATCATCTAGAAATACCCTAATTACAAATACTTCTTGCCTTAAAAGTGCTGTCTTCTAGATATACCATAATTGAACTTTCTTTTTTTTTTTGCAAAATTTAATAGCCATAATAAGTATTTTACAAACACGGTCCCTTATATTCATGTAACTGGTAAATTGGTATTTGATGAAACCAAGATTATATACCAGTAAGTGTTGGCTGAGAGAAAATATAATTCATACCTGGATTATAGTAAAGAAAAGATCTAGAAAGAGCAAAATAATAAAGTTTAGTTCCCCATACAATAGTAACATAAAAACAAATATTGCTGGAATATTTTTGAAATTAATGTATAATTAATGTATAAAACTTTCATCAGTAAGCCTCTGTTCAAAAAGAACTATCTAACAAGGACAATACTGAAGTTACCATCATTTGCACTATTAACATGGCTTAGAACAGTGGTTCTTAACCGACCGCCGTGTAGCAGAACACTAGCATGTTGCGCAATACTGTTACAGTATACATATATGTGTGTGTGTGTGTGGAAGTATTAACATCAGGCACAGGTTTTATACTAACAGATCATGACAGCTATTAAAATCTTGGTATAATGCTACAATAAAAATTTAAATTTACTCTCTCTGATAGATGTCGCGATCTGTAAATAAGCTGCACAAATAGTTGAATTGAAACAAGTAAAGTTTATATTTGCGTATGTATTTCTTTTAATCTATGGTTTTATTTCATAACATTTAGATGTATACTCTTCAAAAACTTTGCTAAGTATGCCATGATATTTTCATTTGCTCCTAGGTGTTCCATTGCTTAAAAAAAATTGAGAAACAATGGCTGAAACGTTGTAATAAATATGGCAACAAAGATGAGGACAATAGTTTGAATAATGTAAATAATGTATACAATACCTCATCTCAAAAATATAGACAGATCCTATGATTAATTGGGAAATACTGAATGCTGAAACTCATTCAGCAGAAAAGCCAAGCACTGTAATTTGGGTATGTTTGTGAAGTTGGCTCTATTGCAAAATTTGAGAGATGAAAGAATGGCAAAAAGGCAGCAAGAGATGATGTGTGCATGTTGACATAAAAGTAGATTCATGGTAAAAATTATACATCTGGAGCAACAGATATCTTCTTTAAATACTGGACTCTCTCCTATTTCCCAGTCATATGGCCTGTGATTGGCTACAGTAATAATGTAGCTATATATGGCCTACACTTTGCCTGCAGTATGAATCGCCATTTTCCTTCCATCTCTTCTATATATATATATATACATTCTCTTCTGATCACTTGTAATTCTCAATCAACACCTGAAGATTGTGCTTACATGAAAATGTTAATCATGTAAATGTAGAGGGATGCACTTGTAGAATTCTTATTATTGTCAATATATATATATATATATATATATATATATATATATGAAAGTGGATATTGAGGTCAACACCAAGTGGCAATAATCTGTTTCATGCTTCAACACAATTTTCAGGCAATGTGCGTTGTGTTTTGGCTTGACTATTTATATATGTTGGTCAGTGGTGCATTATGGGTAATAAGATCTATTGTATTATCCTGATGTTTATTGGGTGAGCAATAACTATTATGTTTCAAATTATTCTAGAGACTACTAGAATAATAGTCGTGTAGAAATAATGGGAGATCCAAATGCAGTCAGTTGTAGCCATCTTATAATGTTTTTAAAATTTATTTATTATTGATTACTTAATTATTTGTTGATTATTATTATTTCATTAATTCTTCTTTATGTGTTCATTCATAGATTGTTAATTAATTATTTAGATTTTTAGTTTATTGTATTTATTAATTTATATTTTTTCTAGAACTTGCTTACCTTAATTGTTTAGTTTTCATATATATATATATATATATATATACATATATATATAGTTTAACATATAGTTTAACATCATCGAAGGGACACATCTGTAGTGTTAAAACATAATTGTAATTGTGTAGCAATTTTTAACATGTTTTTGTTTTAATATCCTAAAATAAATAATACTTAGCTCTACTCTGTATTGAGCCCTCTTTAATTAAATGTTACATACAGGAGAATTATACTCCATTTCTTCTCATTTTACCTGGATATATATATATATATATATATATATATACATATAGTATTACACAACAAAATCCAAAATTACCATATACGAAGGATAGACTGACAAATTTTTCATTGGTTGAAACAGATTTATCCACCCCAATATGTGGTAGCTTGGGATTTTGTTGTGTAATACTATTTATTGGCTCTGTTATAATAAATACATTGAGCTCTTCTTGTGGATCAGTTTTAATATTTTATATTTGGATCCACTTGGATTATATACCAATGGATTTATTACCTTTACAATTTATATATATATATATATATATATATATATATATATATATATATATATATATATATATATATATAATCATTAGATATGTGGTGGTGTAATGGATAATTGGAGAGCCAAGTTCAAATTTTAGTCAAGTTCATTGCATTTACTCGCGCACACATACCCTTGTGTGACATGTTTTGTCATTTAGAATTTCATTGGACTAAATTTGTTACATTTGTCACAAATGAGTGATACTGGGAATTTTCAATCTAATTTTTTTATAGAATCTATCTGATACCATTTAGATTCTTTTTCTTTTTGATTCCATCAGTCTTGTTATGAAATATCCCTCACTGGGATAATAGAAGATCTGCCAGGAATGGTGATGTGTTGCAAGAGTGCGGACACAAATTTATTATGGATAACCTTGTAATCAAGGGACTCTAAACATTTTTGTTGTAATGACTTGTTTTTTTCTTTGAACAGTCTGGCATTTTTAATGTCAAAATTGTGGCCAGTCTCATTACTAATTCATTTGATGTATTGTTTTGCAAAATGTCTCTTTTATATTATTTAAAAGTTGGTATATGTATAGGGAAAATTTGCTCTTTATCAGAGATAGTGTTTATAGTTATAAACAGTGTGGATAGAGGGATCAACACTGCATGGTGAGACTCAGTTTCATACCTCAATGCTATCGTTAGACCAAGTGCAACAACTCCTTCTTCAGGCTGTATATATGTAACTGGGGACATTAAGGGAGATGAAAGAAGGGAGAAATTGGCCCTTTCCAGTTCTTTTGATTAGGGATAATGCTTACTTTTATTTATAGTTATGACCTCTAGATTGCATATTTACTGATATAATTCTTTTATTTGTTTCAGATATTTTTTTCATGTGTTCTCCTTTTTTTCTAAGATTTGTGACCTGGAATAAAGTTTATGAGATTTAAGTTATGGTATTTTATCTTTTTATTTTTTTCATCAGGTGGTGGTAGGTAGCATTGTAGGAATTTCTTTTTGTTTCTGCATTTGGAAATAAGCCTTGATCTTTTGTCTGTCTGTGAGAAAGTAATTCTAACTATTGTCTCATTTAGGAAAAGGTTAGATCATGATGAGGTTTTGTTACAAGCCAGTGTCATTTTTTCCATGTTATTATTGGGTCTTTTTTTATTAGCATATATGCTTGATAGAGTTGTGATGTTTGTATATTCTCTGTTAAACAATGTTTTCTGAGCATAGTTTATCTGTTTCTGAGTACCTTCTGTTATTCTTATATATTTTTTGTGTTTCATTTGGATGTTACTGTAGCTTCATATATTATGTTATATCATAGGCAATTACTATTTAGTGGACATTTGTACTGTGTGCTGCAGTCACATTTGTGTGTAGTAGATACTTGCGATGAACTGATTTTTCTGTTGTATTTTTTTAGTACAGCTATAGTATTGTATGTTTTTAGTACAGCTATAGGTAAGTTTTAAAGTATTTCTGATATGCAGTTTAATTGATTTTGTGAATTGTTTGTCAGGGCGTTTGACCAGTATTTTACCTATATTAGTTTTCACATTTTTTTATATGATGGACTGAACTATGTGCTGTTTCGATTTTTGTTGGATTTTTCTTCTTTTTTTTTTTGTTCTGTGGAGTTCATCTGCCATTTTCTAAATCCTTAAATCTTGGGTTGTCAGCATCTCAGTTACAGTCTCATCTGATACTGATGCTTTGCTTTTCTTTATCTTTGCCAGTGCTGATCTTATGTCAGTTTTAATACCGTGAGTCCTTCCATATTTTTATGTTTATAAAGATATCTCTCTTCTGTTTGTCGTGGTCGAGCACTCAAATGTATTTCTTCCATTTTTGTCGTGCCTTTTCCTTTTCCAATATTATTGTTCCCTTTTGAGATTTTATGCATCATGTCAAAGATCAAATGTCGTTTTTAGGGGTTTTTTTTTAACTGCTATTTCTTTTATCACTTTATGCCTGCTCTGTTATGTCTATATTCAGCAGTTTTCAAAGAACCTGTCATCCAATTTTTTCCTCTTCTTCCTTGGAATGACTTCTTTTGCTACCAGCACCCTGTCTTTCCTCAAAGTGTTCCATATGGAATTAATGGCCACTACCAAGGTTTTTATATTTGTCCCTAATCAGAACTGTATAAGAGTTTTTGTATTGTAATTTCAGCATAGCTTTAAGTTTCTTTAAATTTCATCTTTAATTTGTTTATGACCAGGAGATTGATAGAGTTCTTTTTTCTTTTTATGTACCATGTCCTTTCAGGATGTAGGCGATCATGGCGATCCTCCTCCTTCTATCCCTTGCAGCTCTCAACAAGTTCCTTCCCTCAGCTTCCTCTCCCCAGGTCACGTTCTGTCATCCATTTGCTTAAGTCTCCTAGGTATGTCATGCCCTTGTTTCTCTTTCCTTTCTTTCCTTTTATGTGCCATGTCCTTTCAGGATGTAGGCAATCATGGCTCCCCACCTCCTTCTATCCCTTGCAACTCTCAGCAAGTTCCTTCCCTCTGCTTCCTCCCCTAGATCACGTTCTGTCATCCACCTGCTCAAGCTTGTCAGCTTTGCTGGATCCTGCTTTCTTTTGTTACTCTTTTCCTCTATTTGACCTGTGAGTATCAGATTCTCCAGGCTCTCCTTCCTCATTGTGTGTCCCAGAAACTTCAGCAGCCTCTTTCTGATGTTAAGTATAAGCCTCCTCCTTGTTTGCATCCTCTCTAACACCTCATCATTGCTCACATGCTAGATCCATGATATCCTCAGCATCCTTCTGTAGAAGATTAGTAATCTTCTAATTTTACTATGTAATATTAGTCCTCCTATATGGTATTGAATGACTAGAAGACTTTCAAAATGTAATAGCCATGATAAGAATAACTGTTTCCATACCATTTTTTTTGCAATGATGTTCACCCTGTACAAGGCACGAGAGCCACTTGAAGTAGAGGGTTACAGAGTAAGAGGCAGAGTTCATGGGGATATGTGGGGGAAGATAATAGTTAACCTGAGACTTGAAACAGGTTAAGATTATAGTGATCAGAGAAACATCATTTTGGGAGTCAGTTCCACAAAGCAACAGTTCATGGGAAGAAGCTACTCTGGTAGAAGTTAAATCTCACCAATGCTATACGAAGGGAATGAGGGTAGTTCTCTGCAATATGCATGGCATAGTGGGTTTTAGCCGTGGAGTTTAGAACTGGTGGAAGTAAAAAATGTTGTTTACCTGCACACTTTCCATGGAGATAGTGAGAGAGTAGCGAGAGGCTTGCAATGTTTCATCTTGTTGTAATGGAATGTCCCACACTCCCATCACCTATGCAGACTGACTATATCAGTATATATATATATATATATATATATATATATATAGTAAGCACACAATATGCCTGTCGGACTTGCTTCAGGAATTACTAGCTTGCTAACTGATTCCCTGTATTTCAGTATTGTATTCTCTTTTACAATAAACCTCTATTTCTTTCATCTATGCTTGTGTTTCTGTTCCTTTCACTCGAGTACCACTTTTGGCTGTTTGTAACTTTTCTAAGGATACAACAATCAATTACTAGTCATTGGCTATGAAAGTTTTGATCTGGTGAGGACTAAAGAAGATCCAAAATGCTGTGCCCAATATTGTTAATTATTTCTTGTTTCGAAATGGTAACAGCATTAATGTCACTTTTGGTCAAAGCAGCAAAAATGTGACAACTTGTGTGATCAAGAAGACAACTAAAAAAAGATGCAATTGGCTATTTGGTATAAAAACTGAAATGTTTTAATTCTTTAAGATCTCGTCCTGGGTAAGATGTTAAACTTCATTCACATCCTGGGTAAGACGTTAAACTACACCCAGCAGCAAGGCCTCTGATCAGGAGGTTTTGAGGAGCATGGAACCACCTCTTAATTGCTGGTGTTCCCAGGTCTACTCTGGGCAAATAGTTAACTATTACCAGCAACATTTTTTTCAAATAAATTATTACCAGCAATACAATTTTGAAGGAAATATATTACCAGAAACAGATTTTTGACAAAACAAAATATTACCAGCAATAAAAAATTAAATAACACATTGCTGTTGATATGCTGTAAAACAAAATAAACCAAACCAATCTTTAAGATCAAATTGCTGAAAAAACTTAACCTTTAAATTAATAGGTGATAAAAATAAAATGCAACCTTTTTTCTTAAATTTTATTTTTTACTTACAATAAGATTCTGATTGATTGATTCATTTTCTACAGTTTATCAATCCTTTGCATGTTATTTCAATCCAGAAAATATTTGTTTTTGTTTTTAACCTCTTTACGGATACAACACATCTGTACGAAAGGGTTTGCAAGGTGGAAAACAATTCATCACCCACAAGGATGTGGAGACATTTTTGGACTCTATCAAAACTGTAAAATGAAGACTGGGCAACTTTATTAGCATAGATATTCACAAATGATTAGAGTATGTTGTTAAGCAGATCATTTATGTAAAGTAGAGTGTTGGACCAAAAATCAGGACCCAAAGGATATCAGCTTGGATCGCTTGGGCCTCAGAGGACTTGTCATTAACAACTACCTTCAGATAATTGAGAACACTCTTTATTTTATCAAGAGCCAGTAAGTCTTGTAATATAGTAGATGCATACTGATTGATATAATGCATGAAATATGTGTGATCCTGGCCTTTGGCTGGGATTCATATTCTTTGAATATATTAAGCCTAAGCCCCATGGGGCCTTCACCCCCATATACAGTACCTCTCCTTTGTAATGGGGCTGGTTTTATAGCCTAGCCTCCCTAAAAAAAAAAGAGCTGAAGGTGGTAGGTATCCATGGTATTGCTGTCAAACCCACTCTGAACATTGACCATGTGCCACATTTGGTAATGAATATGTAAGGAAATGGATGGACTTTTTATTTATTAAAACAACAGATTTTTATTATTTAAATGTTATTTTTAGTGGACACAGGATTCAAACCTGCATTCAAAGTTTAAGTAATAAAGATCTGTCAGATTAATAAATAAAACATCCATCCTTTTCCTTACGTATACACTACTGAATGTGACACAAGATAATGTTAGTGTATGTGTATATATATATATATATATATATATATATATATATATATATATACTGGGTGTAACAGAAAAACTGAACTGTTGTATCTTAGAAATGATTAAAGATATCTTACTGGAATTCTCTATTGGACTCTACTTTGGACAATAAGAATGTGTTTAGCTCTAATTTGAAATGATGATCCATCTTGTTGTTGTAACCTCCTGATCTAGTTTTCCTTTCTACCATTCCCTCTTTTTTAAACTTATTCACCATTCTCTTGATGGTTCTTGAATGAACTTTGAAGATGGAAGCCAGAGTATGAATGTTGGCACCATTACTGAAGGCTTGAATGATCTTTTTCCTCTCACCATTGCTCAGTTTGGAAGACATAGTGGAGCTGACACAAAATGATTTTAACCTGTTCTCTTTCTACTTGAATAACTCAAAAGGTTTTTCAATGATTTTTACAACAAATGGTATCAAGATGGCGAAACATCTGAAAACTTGTAAAAAAGAAACTCAATTAGTTTAGTGGTTTTTAGATATTAAACATTTTGTGGGATGAACAATTATCCCATGCTGTTACATGATTTGGACAATTTTCCTGTTAATATTCTTACTCTTGAAATGCATTGGAAATATTGTTACTATAGAAATACATTGGAGTTGTTCTTTGGAACATGCTTTGGAAATATTCTCGCTATAAAAATGCATTGGAAATATTCTTACTATAGAAATGCATTGGAAATATTCTTACTATAGAAATGTATTGGAAATATTGTTACTTTAGAAATACATTGGAGTTATTCTTTGGAATATGCTTTGGAAATATTCTCGCTATAGAAATGCATTGGAAATATTCTTACTATAGAAATGCATTGGAAATATTCTTACTATAGAAATACATTGGAGTTATTCTTTGGAATATGCTTTGGAAATGTTCTCACTATAAAAATGCATTGGAAATATTCTTACTATAGAAATGCATTGGAAATATTCTCACTACAGAAATGCATTGCAAATTGACCCTCTATAATTTTGAAAAGAGTCATTATCATTCCAAGTGTTGTTCACTGTAATGAATTCAATCTTTGCAAATAATGTTGCTATAGAAATACATTGAAAATTTATCTTTTGTACTTTTAAAAAGAGTTATTATCATTCCATGAGTTGTTCAGTCTACTGAAGTGATTATTTATATTCTTTTATTGTTACACAGTCTTTTAGCTAAACCGGTCTGTACTTTTTCTCAAGTGTAGAGATTGTATGGAAACAAGAGAAGGTTTTTATTTTTATTTTTTATTTTTTCACAGGTCGTGTTTACTAAATCTTTCCAAAAGAAAAACAGTATTGGTGGACATTAGTTGAAAAAAAGAAAAAAATCTCATAATAGAGACCCTTTCATGTTTCCATATGAGTAGATCTCCTTGAAAAAAGACAGAAAAACACATTAGCCAGTAAAAGCAACAGAAAGAATGAGATCAATAAACTGAACAAGTCTTGGATTATAGATGTGCATATGAATGTCACAAGAAACATTTTTTTGTAAATTTAATGTTTGAGATTTCTTTGATCTCATTTCAATTCTATCTCATCCTTTTTCTGTGTTAAAACCCTTGAAATATATATTTTAAAAATAGAATATGTAGGCTGATGCAAGGTAACATCTTCCAAAAATAAAGACATGAACTATATTAAAATAAACTGAACTTTCCAAATTAGTGTGTTATTTTGATATGGTATTTTGATGCATCACTGATAACTGTCTATATTTCTGAGATGAGGTATTATGTACGCTATTTACATTATTTAGGCTATTGTCCCCATTTTTTTTTGCCATATTTATTACAATGTTTCGCCTTTCAGTATCTGTCTATATTTTGAGATGAGGTATTATGTACGCTATTTACATTATTTGGGCTATTGTCCCCATTTTTTTTTGCCATATTTATTACAATGTTTCGGCCTTTCAGTATCTGTCTATATTTCTGAGATGAGGTATTATGTACGCTATTTACATTATTTGGGCTATTGTCCCCATTTTTTTTTGCCATATTTATTACAATGTTTGGCCTTTTCAGTATCTGTCTATATTTCTGAGATGAGGTATTATGTACGCTATTTACATTATTTGGGCTATTGTCCCCATTTTTTTTTGCCATATTTATTACAATGTTTCGGCCTTTCAGTATCTGTCTATATTTCTGAGATGAGGTATTATGTACGCTATTTACATTATTTGGGCTATTGTCCCCATTTTTTTTTGCCATATTTATTACAATGTTTCGGCCTTTCAGTATCTGTCTATATTTCTGAGATGAGGTATTATGTACGCTATTTACATTATTTCGGCTATTGTCCCCATTTTTTTTTGCCATATTTATTACAATGTTTCGCCTTTCAGTATCTGTCTATATTTCTGAGATGAGGTATTATGTACGCTTATTTACATTATTTGGGCTATTGTCCCCATTTTTTTTGCCATATTTATTACAATGTTTCGCCTTTCAGTATCTGTCTATATTTCTGAGATGAGGTATTATGTACGCTATTTACATTATTTCGGCTATTGTCCCCATTTTTTTTTGCCATATTTATTACAATGTTTCGACCTTCTTCAAGCATAGAAATGAATACAATATGGGAACCAGCAATAAGGAGTGCCAGAGAAAAGCAATAATAACAACAAAAATTGCAATATGAGCTCTGGTAAAAACATGTTTTGATAACAGCAAAGAAATTGCAATATGAGCACTGGTAAAAATGGTTGCTGATGACATTAGGTTTATAATACCCAGAAATTCATACACAGATGTCCTCAAGGAAACATGGCACAGTGGATAAAGGCACTAGTTAGATCCAGTGACAGGACCCAAAGAGTGTGAGTTCAATACCCAGTTAAGGCAGTGGAGAACTTGGAGAGGGAAATTAACAGGAGATAACTGACAACTGATATCCATTAAACATGGTATGTGGAACTAGAATAGCCTACCCCAATGAGCGAAATAAAGGGTCCAGTTTGACATTCCCACCTGAAGAAGGCCGGAGAGTACAATTACTGAAACGTAGAAGAATTATCGCCGAATTTTTAAAAGATAAGCTTAAATAGGAATGCAATACTTAAATGATCAATTTTGAATTCTTTTGTAATTTATTGTTGCCTATTGCATCTACTCCTCCCTACCTATTGTGATGAAGGTTCAATTAAGAGATCTCCAATATATATGAGGTATATATATATATATATATATATATATATATATAGCTGCGCCAGTACGAAGGCACAAGTCATCGTGCCTGAGGGCTTGAGCGTTGATCATGTTAGATAACTCGCTCTTTCCCTGAAACTGTAATTAAAGTCTGTTCAGCAAATTGCAGTATGAATAGACAGATGGGCTCCTTGGGTGATATATAAACACAAATACGCCTGAGCATGCTTCTTCAATAGGGATTGGCAAGCCGCCCTAATAGACGGGTATCCTCAAATATGAGTGGCCAGCTATACACACACACACACACACACACATATATATATATATATATATATATATATATATATATATATATATATATATATATATATATATATATATATATATATATATATATATATATATATATATATATATATATATATATATATATATATATATATATATATATATATATATATATGTAATATAATATATATATATATATATATATATATATATATATATAGGCATATATATACATTTTATATAATATATATATTATGTATGCATATGTTATATATAATATATATGTATATATATTATATGTATATTATATATATATATATATACACACACATACACACCCAAACATGTAAATAAAAGCATAATAACTAATAATAATAATAATTAGCATTAGAGATGAAGAAAACAGATTGTATTTACTTACTAACTGACACTGACAGAATGTTACACACGGTACGGTCAGTTTAATGTGGGGAGCCTGAGCGCGTGCGCCTGGGGCAGGTCTCAGCCTTCGCCACTGTGCATTGCTCTGGCATCAGTGTTACAACGAATCCCTCCAATTTAGCGCATTAAGGGAGGTACTGCAGCGGGAATCTGTTCCCCGGCTCCGATCATCTCTCATTATTTTGAGTTGCACTGTGTCCGAAGACAGAAACACAATTGAGACATAATGTAGGCAGAGAGATACTACACTTTGAGAACAACCAGAAGGCCGGAAAAATGCGACATTTTTATCCTCGCCTGATGGCCAGGGAGTGAAGAAAAGTTGGGCAGCGCATAAATAAATGTACAATACAATTCTCTTTTTGAAAACTTAACCAAAAAACTGTAAACCAGTGGCCACAAAATCTCGAAAATATTCTCTTGAAGGCAAAACGTTTATTCAAGCAGAAATTCAAAGCAGATCACCATGGAGGGCACAAGTATGGCGAAAAAGATGAGGACAGTAATCCAAATAATGTTAATAGTGTATCACTGATAACCTTTTTAAAAATTGTGAAGAATACTTTTTATATTGAATTCTTTTTCCATTCATTTTGAATTAAAAATTTGACTTGGCTCACAAAACTTAAGTAATGTGCCGTAAAATATTTATTTTTTAAAACCGTATGGACAAAACAAAACTTTTAGGAATCTCTGGACTTCGTAATTCCATCACATAATAATAAAAAAGAACACTTTTATCTGCATTGTGTAATTACAATTCATGTTAAAAAAAATTCTGATGTGTATTAACAAGGGAGATAACTTTATGCTAATATTGTAGAAGATTAACTCCCTTTGAAATGTGTATATATTATGTTAATTTGATCTAGAAAATGGTTCAGAAAAGATTTTCTGACTTCTTTTTATATTAGTTTAATCAAAGACAAGTACAAGTTGTCATATCTGTGAGAGAATCATTTTAGACCAACCCCCAAACTTTAAAATTAAAATGTGAAACGATTTTGTTGATTATACTATTAATGCAATAAAAGTAAAACTAGCAAAATGAAGAAAAGAAGAAAATAGGTTTTAATAGGCTAATTCAAAACACAACAATATTTCATTGTTGATTTAGATAGCATTAAGTACAAGATAGCATTAAGTACAAGATAGCATATTTAACTAATTTTGGCAAAACATCAAATTACTCTATATGCACAAAAATGTTCTCATGAACCAAGGAAAATTATACAAATCCATTTAGAGATAACCAATAAGTTTTGTTGATGTACATATTCCTAAAAGGAGAAATTGAGGCCTGGAGGGTAAATGTTGTGTTATGTTGCTATGATCTGTGACTTTACCCCACTACATAAATCACACAAGCTGATATCAAACTAGCAACTGTTATCAAAACTAGTAAATTCCAAGAAAATTACATCTTGAATGTTTGCAATTTAAGAAGAGAATTCACAGGAAATTTTTTAGATTGTAATGAGGAAGAAATTGTATTATATTGTAGTGGGCCGTGGCGGTTAATTCATTGCAAAGTATAAAAAACTCAATAATGTTGAAAACCAAAAAAGAAATGGTGCTCCATGGAAGATTTTGTAGTGGGCCGTGGCGGTTACCACTTGTTGAGGGTTCATGGTGTGGCTGTTATGTTGTTGATAGAAGTCAGACGTAGAAGAAAACGCAAGTAAGGTTCAGATACTCCTGCCCGCCGAGCCCAACTACATAAAAAGGTTGGACTTTGATTAAGTCCAAAGAAGAAGGCAAAGAAAGCAAACAAAACACAAGACCGATAATATATGTATATACAAATATATATTAATAACAAGTTACAATACTTGGAAACAGTACAAAGGACCAAGTGTGTGTGAATATTCTGTATGTGCGTGCGTGTGTGAATATTCTGTATGTGCGTGTGTGTGTGTGTGTGTGTGTATTGTGCTTAGCGTGTTTCCACGCTATCCCTTGTTAGCGTCTACATTTCGAGGTTGATAGCTGAAATCCTGAAGGGAAAAATGATAGAGGCGAAGAGTCAGCGGCTATTTGTAGCCAGGGAAGAGAGACCCCTGGTGAAAGGGTTAACGGACTGAAGGAGGAGTTAACTCCGACAATATGTAATATTAAAAAGTGACTTCTTTTCAAACTTTTGTCCCTTTGAACAAACTTACTTTATGATGGTCAGCTTAATGTGATCGTGAGTTTGCAAACAAAGGCATAGTAGGTGGTTGCTGGTTAATCCCTTATATTGGGTGCATGGACAACACCTTAGTCAGCAGCTGTCATCTTTACATGTATGTATATGCATGTGTAAATCAAACTGGCCTATGAAATTGTTTTGAACCTTGAGAAGAAGTATGCTTTTATTTTTATATCAATAAGCAGTTTCAAAATCTAATTTCACATAGAGGTGTGAACTTTTGGAACAAAAGTTTTTCATTGATTAGAAAATAATCTCACACTGGCTCATAAAAGTGTTTTTCTCAAATTTGTGATGAAGCAAGTTATTATTGTTATTTTCTAAATGGTTCGAAAATAACCCATGGTAGGTCTTCAACTATGTCTGCAAAGTATTTGTGGGGTATTTGCTCTTGTAATGATTGTTTATCCAGCAAACCTTCTGATGGGATTTTATTGGTTGAAAAATATATATAGGATTTAATTCCTAAAAATATATATATATATATATATATATAATACCAAATCTATAAGTGATAGGGATTATTCCAATGTGGTCTTTTTTGATATAGAAATATTAAAAGTTAACTCCATGATGAGAGCTCAATGTTTAATTTTATATCTAGGGGAATATAATGATGAGGCAGGTATATATATATATATATATATATATATATAGAAAATATATTAAAATAATTATTTGACTTAGTCCATTTCATTATATATATATATATATATATATATATATATATATATATTTAGTTTATGCAAAACTAGGTAATCCGTATGGGTAGAGCCAAGGAGGATGATATCCAGAGAGTTCAATGTAAATTCAGAGCAGATATGTTTATGTGGAACCTTAAAGTGGTCTGTTTTATTAAAATATATATATATATATATATATATATATATATATATATATATATATATATATATATATATTGAAATAAATTTATAAATGATTATATAATTAATTAGTTTTTGTTTTATTATATATATATATATATATATATATATATATATATATAGCAAACCTAAAAAGAAAAGACAAATTTACCTAGGTTTCACCTATGTAGATCGTCAGGGTAAAGTTTACCCTGATGAAGGTGAAACCTAGGTAGGTTTGTCTGGCTCTTTAAGAACTTAGTTTGCTCTACTTAGCGTATTGAGCATTTTTGCTTAGTTATTTTTATTTTACTCTTGTTGGAGGTTTTTTCTTTGTACTGTGAACTTAGATTCTAGACGATTATTTTCGCCGGAAATACATGTTCTTAGTTCTTTCTTTTTTTACTCTTTTTTTTCCCTTGGGTATTGGTTTGTTCATTTACAAACTAAAACATCTAAGGTTTTGCTGGACGAGTATAGCTGCTTATATTTATAAGATTATATATATATATATATATATATATATATATATAAATTCTCCCTTTTAAAGTATTCCATAAAGACAGTATTATTGTAAAATCCATTCACTTAATGACTGGATTTTCGTTGCTAAGTGAAAACCTGATTGCTATTTCAGGCATTATACATATGCACAAGGTTTGTATCAGTCAGATTCCGATAGCTTTAATGTAACTTTTAAACCGTTCGTAACAATTATACAGTACAGTAGTGTACTGAACACTAAATAAAACGATTAATAAACGATTTTGAAAATCATCTCCATATTCTGTACTTCTGTTTATATATTTTAAGTACAGCATAAGTTTAATGTTTATTTTTCACTTTATTTATGAACTTTATTTATTTCGATTCATTTTGAAGAAAGAGAAAACGATCAAAGTTTTTTACAATACCATTGTAATGCCATGGATATTGGCTCAGAATGAGAAATCGGAGAGGTGAGTTCAAATTCCAGTTAGGTTTGTTATATTCACTTATTCAAAAATACCCTTCTCTCAGTTATGGGTTAAATAGCAGTACAGATCGGGTGATATAGCCTTGGTTGGCAACCAGTCTACTATGGAAAGTAATGGCAATCTACTGTAGGAAAATCTTTGCCTAGTCAGTCATGAATTGAAAGAGACATGATCGCCTAAACATCTATCACATACAGTGACAAGCAGACGTCTGGTGATGCCCAGGGTGAACTCCTTGATTGTATGCCTCAAGTGGGGAGGTGGGGGCTATAGGGCCTTGTACTGAGAAATGTGAGAAGACATTTTGAATATGTAAAAACAGATGAGACATGAAATAAACACTTTATTGAAATTAGATATATACTGAATTTTTATTCCACTATTTGATTGGATGTCCTCCCAATAGGGATGGATGGGGTCATCGCACTCTCTGTCCCCCTTTTGCATGCTACTGATCACGTATGGTACTTAACTGACTGACAGTACCAACAGGTTGAATTTTTTAAATTTTTTATCTTAAAAGATTTTATAGATGGTCATAATTCCAAGTTTGTGGTTATTAAACAGGTAAGTTGCTAAGTCAGGCAGGTCCGTATGCCCTTTTCTTACTTTTTTTTTTGCCCTGACCCATAGGGTCGTAGGGGCACTCATGTATTCTGCAGCCACAGTAGAAGTGGTGTTTCTTGGACAAAATAGCCTGACGGAGCCAAACCCTCTCCAGGCCGGTTTTGAATTCAGAGTTTTTCCTTCTCCTAGACTGGTTGCCACCCAAAGTTATAGAACCCTGTCTGTCCTATTTACCCATAGCTGAGGGGAGAAGAAGAGGATTCATACCTTTACCAAGGGTATTAGCATGTAAGGGAATGTAATGGATCTGACTGGAATTCAAACAGATAGATAATGAACAGACTTAGATAGTGTTATGGTAATTTACTCACGCATGCATGGACTCTCCCAGCTATAAATAGGAGCAGGTACTGCCTTTTGGAGAGGGAAGTTTCCAGCAGTCAGCTCTGACTGTTGGACCGAACATTCTTGCTGTAACACTCTTGTTTGTATATGTTTGTATTACTGTTTTTGTTAATATATTTGTTTAACTCAATTCCTCTCTTTATATCTTTATTTCTGGCCCTAACAAGGCCACAACACCTTATAATGAGTGCCTTGAGAGCAAAACTGATTGTATATACTGGCTGTATCCTCTGCATTCAGGTAGGAACCCCATCTCAAAAGTTCTGCATTCCAGGTAGATGCATGCAAATTCAAATATAAAGCCAGTCCATGTTTACATATTGGCTCATTTATTTAAATTATAAACTTAGATATATGCATTTGCCTGTACCTGTCTATATTTCTGAGATAAAGTATTGTATTTATTGAGATCATTCAGATGGTTATCCTCATCTTTATTGCCATATTCACAATGTTTCATCTTTCGGCTTTCATCAGGTGATTGGAATTTCAAATTGAACCCTTTATTTCATCCACCAGGGTAGATTGTTCTAGTTCCTCGTGACATGCCTCTTCCGGATATCTCAGTTATTTTCCTTTTAACTCAATTCTCCAAGTTTTTGTTCATCACTGCAGTAGCCAGGTATTGGACTCCCAACTCTTTGGGTCAAGTCATTGGAAGAAGGCCGTAGCATACAATGTCTGAAATACTGTGAATATCACTATAAAAATGAGGACAACAGTCCAAACAATATAAATAATGTAAATTTACCTGTACATTTAAGCATTAACAGGTTGTGAAATCAACCAAACTAACATAGTGTTAATATAAGATTCTACTGGATATACAGCAGGGTATTTGTTTTCTGTTGTTTTTAAGTAATAAACTGACACCCCCAAAATTGCTGAGATGCCAGGTCAAAGCCAATAACATTGCAGATTCTTCTTTGGATTTTATCAGGTGTGTTGAAATATATAACAGGAGCACCAGACCATATGTGGCAGCAATATTTAAATCATGTACATATGATAGACTTATAAATATGTAAGATAGATTTGGGCAAGAAAAATTATCTTGCATGACATAATAAACCAATTTTCCTACCAGTAGACCTAGCAATTGATTAAATGTTACTTGATAGGGGGTTAAGCCTTGCTACCTAATCTCATTTTCCTGAAAATGCTCTGAAAGCACCAGCATGGTACCAAGTGGTATGGGAGAAAACTGGAAAAGGCAGAAAAGGCTTAACTTAAACACCTAACCGAGAGGAAATTTCCTCAAATCTCCAGCACCTTCCTCGGTATCATTTAATATTATACATTTGCACATTCAAACCAAATACCCAGTCATCCTGGGTATGACAATAAGCTACATCCGTGTTCATGGTATAACGATAAACTAGATCCGAGTCATGGGTAAGATGATAAACTACATTCAACAACAAGGCCTCTGGTCAGGAGGTTTTGAGGAACGTAGAACCACCTCTTAATTGCTGGTGTTTCCAGGTCCACCCTGACCCAGGGTGGTAGCACCTATTAGGGTCCAAGCTATGGGCAAATAGTTAACCCTGAAACTGAGGTAAAAAGCATTATAAAAATGTAAAAATAGGTTTTAATACCAGAAATACTTTGTAAAAAATTATTACCAGAAATAGATTTTTGAAGAAAAACTATTACCAGCGTTTTTGAAAAAAATATTACTGCAATACATTTTTAAGATTATATTACCAGCGATACATTTTTGAGGAAAAAAAATATTACCAGAAATAGATTTTTGACAAAACAAAAAATATTTTTAAAGATTATATTAAAAACAAACCAAACCAAACCAATATATACTGAGATAGATAGATAGATAAAAATATTACCAGCAGTAAAAATCTTGTCAGCATTAAATAAATTGAGGTTTTGTAAAACAAACCAAACCAATATAACTGAGATAGATAGATAGATAGATAGATAGATAGATAGATAGAAGATAGATAGAAAATTACCAGCAATAAAATTTTGTTGGCATTAAATAACCCATTGAAGTTGATATGCTGTAAAACAAACCAAACCAAACCAATATATACTGAGATAGATAGATAGATAGAAAATATTACCAGCAGTAAAAATCTTGTCAGCATTAAATAACCCATTGAGGTTGATATGCTGTAAAACTAACCAAACCAAATACTCAGATATGGAGACTACTTCACAACCAGCAGCAATAAATTCAAGAATCCAACTGCTAGTCTATGAATAGATTCTGGTGAGCTAAGTGAACTCATACTGCTGGCGCTTCAATCACTGCAAGCCTCCAAGAACATTTTGAAATTTAACCAATTAGAGTTGTATTTTGAGGCCAAATGAAATGAGTATTAGAGCCTATTCTAAGGCCAATATTAGCTACTTCAACACGTTGAATTATGATTATGTCATTAAAATGGCTTTCTTTTAATAACAAAAATACAAATAGTTTTATAGTGAATCTGCCACTGGGAACAGCAAATCTATTCATCAGATAAGCTCCAACAATTGTTTTCAGAGACCTTGACAGACCTTTGGAGGTGGCCTTCTGCATTTCTCTATGTAGCTCATAGTGAACAGCCAATACGGTATGCTATTGAAGGTATCCCAATTTCTCACTGATTTGAACAGTGCAGAAGCGGGAGAATAAAACACAGACTAAATGGGGCAATGAGAAAAGTTACTTTTCCAAGAAACCAATAAAACTGATACATTTGTGAGTTTCTTGTCATTGAACAAGGATAAAACAAAAAAGAAAAAAATAGAAAGATTCAGCACTTAGGACAGAGGAAAGCTTTATTTATAGATATCTAGAACCTTCCATCTTCCCAGATCCTCCTGTTCTGGCTGTAACATCTATGGAAGGATGGATGAGTTATGTGCCTTGGCAGTTCATGGTACTGCGGTGTGGTGGTGGTGGTAGGGGGGCGATGTTCCAAGATCTGATTTTGAAAGCAAAGATCATATACCGAGAACAGGAAAATAAAAATTAGTGGCCCAAGAAATATTAAGAAAAAAGAAAAACCAAGAATGGTTAACAGCATTAATAGATTTATTTTGTTTTTTTTTTAAGCTTTCATTTCCAATTGACTTATTTACTTTTTATGTTCAGTTTCGTCTGATTATTATTCTTATCATTACTATGCAGGTAAAGAGAGAAAAGGGCAGAGACTAGATTAAAATAATAGTTGATCCTTGTGGTAATATAACTTATATATAAATAAATATACATATTAATCCCTCACTGATAGCCTAACTCGGAGTTTCATGCACAACACAATCTTCAGGGGTTGAAAACCATCTTCAGTGGATATATATATATATATATATATATATATATATATATATACCATATATATATATATAAACCATCTTCATTTACGGATTAATATATATACGGATATATATATATATATATATATATATATTTTTAGCGGATTTAATATATATATATATATATATATATATATATATATATATATATATATATATATCTTCAGCGGATTAATATATATATATATACATCTTCAGCAGATTATATATATATATATATATATACATCTTCAGCGGATTAATATATATATATATTTCGTTGGAGTTGATGTGAGTGTGTGACCTGGGTTTCACGCTTTCTTGACGATCGCAAAAAGCATGAAACCCAGGGTCACAAACTCACATCTATCCAACCAAATATGTTAGCTCTATCTCTGATATTGAGCGCTTTCTAATAAGTACTGCACATATAATATATAAATAATTATATATATATATTTATTTATATTTATATACACACTTTTCACATATATATATATATATATATATATATATATATATATATATCTATCTTATTATTAAAAACGTAGATTGTGTGTGTGTGTGTGTGTGTCTGTAATGTTTATATATTGGATCGGATTTCCACATTTTTCAACCGATTTCAACAAAACTTCACAGGACTACATAAAATTACCTTGTGGTGGTTCTAACAGCACCAAAAATGGGAAAAATATAATTGTTTTTGCACAAAATCAATTTGAAAACACGATTAAGAGACATCGTGGAAATGGGAGGGGGACAACTCACATCGGGTTGTTTGTGTGTGTGGGTTCCTTTAAATATGGGAGCGGATTTCCTATATTTTTCAGCCGATAAAACAAAACTTCACTTTTTTTTTTTTTGGCAGGTAGTGTTTCTTATTGTCTTGCACACTTTTTTCTTTATTTTTACATTCAGAATGCTTTAAAAATTCCATTTACAATACAATTGTTTATCAAATTCTATTCAATCGAGAGACTTATAACAATTGAAAACAATGTTTTTGTTTGAGTTTGGGTTTGACCAATTCCTAAAAAAAAAAACTAATTCAGACATGCGTGTCCGTCAACCTTAAACAATAATTTAATGATCTCTACTGATTGTACGAATACAAACATTGGAATAAATTCTTTATCTTTAGGGAAAGATAATGAAATCTAAACATACACAAGTCCTAACTAAAAATAATAACCGGAACGGGAAACTACTTTAAATACACATGGTGTCCAATTTTTTTACTGTATTCAATAAATAAAAATCATAAATTGTAAAAGATTATTATTACAGAAAGGCTACTAAATGAATAAGATTTGTTAGATCATAATTAATAAACCTAAATAAAGTTAATATTTTTTGTATTAGAAACAACGAGTGGAAAATATATTCAAATCAGAATTCTAATTATGAATCACCACAAGCAAAATATGCAATTTTTTTTACTCTATTCAATAAGTAAAAATCATAAATTGTAAAACTAAAAGATTACAGAAAGGTTACCTACATTTTTCAACCGATTTCAACAAAACTTTTTTTTGGCATGTAGTGTTTCTTATTGTTTTGCACACTTTTTTCTTTATTTTTACATCCAGAATGCTTTAAAAATTCCATTTACAACACAATTGTTTCATTTCATGATTATCATTTATTACATTGGAATCGTAATTACAATCAAATTCATCAGACCTACAAATTCAAATTTTTTGAATTTGTAGCTCTGATGAATTGGATTGTATTTACGATTCCAATGTAATAAATTATGACCATAGAGTACTAGTGTTTAAGCCTTTTTATTATATCCTTACACTGTCCTGGACATTGAGTTCTACCTGGTTTCTATCCTCTTGGAATTTTTAAACACACACGCACACACATACACACACACACACACATATATATGTATATATAATAAAAAGGCTTAATTGGTAATTTGGGGGAAATGATGTATAAATACATCATTTCCCCCAAATTATTCTTGGGATATAAAAATTTATATATTTTATCCCATACATATATTGTTGCAGCATACCTATGGATGATTATAGGTATGTTTCCATTCACATAAATACAGTAGTAAATACTGTATGTTGGTCTGCAGTTGGAGATTCATTGTGGAATTCACTTGACTCACTTCTAGCAGTTGACTACTTATTCTATGTGCCATTGGCGAATCTTATATGTGTTGTTTGTACCCTAATTATTACCGTGCAAACTTTCATGTGATTATTCTATTCATTAACCTTCCCTAGGTTACCACATATATATATATATATATATATAGTAAATCAGGCAATTCCTCTACCTTGGTATCAACCTTTTGATATCTTCAGGTGCTGAGTACTTAATATCTCTATTGTAATACATCAAGCACTGTTTTATTAACATTATCATTATATATATATATATATATATATATATATATATTTAAATATAAATGACAATAGGAAAACTGTAGTTGTTGCTGATGCATTTCGTCCAATGAGAAAGTCCACATTGGACAAAAAGCGTCAGCAACAACTACAGTTTTCCTATTGTCATTTATATTTAAAAATATTGCCTTTTCTACAGGTTAACTCTGAGAAATCTTCATATATATATATATATATAATAAAGAAGGTAGTGTTCAGAGTTCAATTAGTAGTTATGGATTAGAAGAAGATATTACTATCGCTATGACTTGTCTAGCTGTCTATTGAATACTACTATCATGACTGACCCTGTCGAGTTAAGTGTTGTGTCTTGCCAGACCCCACATCACAACACCACCCCCCCACCACACACACACATATGCACACACATATATATAAATATGGAGGCACAGTTGATTAGTGGATAGCAGCTCAGATTGAAGAATTGGAGGGCCAAGTTTGAAATCCATTCAAATCCATTACATTCACTTATGTGCTAATACCCTTGGGAAAGGTATTAATCCTCTTCTTCTCTCTCCAGCTATGGGTAAATAGCAAAACAGACTGGGTTCTATAGCCTTGAATGGCAACTGGTCTAGGAGAAGGACAACTCTGAATTTAAAACCTGCGGAAAGTTGTTTGGGAACCTTGTAGCATGTAGACCACCAGGTCTCTGTATTCAGCTCTTCAAAAAGTGTTTCAGGGCTCCAAAAATGTATTTCTACCACTGACTGTTCATCAGGAGTTCAGTTAAAAAATACAGCATCAAATAAAATTGGTTCTTTAACAAACTGTGTCTGACCAAATACTTTCAATGAGTAGCTAACAGTGTTCTCTAAGTATCATGATATCCACAAAGAAATACCCAACATTCTTTGATCAAATTAGCCATTACCACTATAATCAAATCATATGTGCTGGTGTCTGGCTGTTGGTTCCTGAGCTGCTTGAATCTCATATGTCGAATACAAGAGAGTCCACCATATATAAATAAATAAATAATGATAATATTTGGTAATATAGATCCAGAGAGAGCTCAATGTCAAAAGCAGAGCATATAATAATTATCATGAAAACAAAGACTTTAAAAGATTATGGTGATATTTATTTCATTAGAATTGAAATTTAGATTCCAACTCATCAGACCAAACATTACATAAATAAATGGATAAAGATTTTACCAGGCTTAAAAAATAATCTGAACATAAATTATGTTTAATAATGCAGTTTCAAAATTGGGGGAGGGTATGTATACAGCTAGGGAGAAGATAATGCAGAGAGATGGGGAGAGGAAGAAGAGGTATTCAAAGCTTGGAAAGGAAAGAAAGAGAGATATATCTAATTCTGTTTAAAAATATATATTGAGGCTGTAGACATGTTGATCTAATTTTTGGGATGTGCACAGTGAAGTAGAAAAAGATCCTCAGATGGTAATAGACAAAAGAGACAGAGAAGAGGAAAGGAAGGAAAGAGAAAGAAAGAGAACTCGAGAGACGGCTTGAGAACCGTCAATTTTCTGTATACAATCGAATAGGTTTTCTGTCTGATGCATGTAGTCATTCATGATTATGACACTTTTTTATTTTTAAAAAAATAATAATATAAATAATAATAATAATAATAATAATGGTGTAAAGAATTGTTGAAAAAATATGTACTATTTTTCATCAAAAAATTTCTTTTGTTATATAAAAATAGGATATTATTTAAAATGAATAAAAATAAGGATAAAAATATAACAAATAATAATGATAAGGATAATAACAATAATATAAATATTAAATAAACAAGTTACGAAGAAAACTATGCAATTATATACCTAGAGAAAAAGCAAACAATCTACATATATCTAAAACCATATAAAAACACACACATATATATATATATATATATATATATATATATAAATACCATACATATATGGCACCAAATTCAGAAAAATTATTTCTCCTCTTCTATTTTTAATCATATATATGGCGATAATAATACCCATAACAAAAATAGAATATGTCTAATTATGTAAATAGCATAATAATCCCATATCCGCATGTAAATACACCCACACATGTGTACAAGTAGAAACACATATATACATATTCCCACATACACACTTATATACATATATATTCACATACATATATAAATAAATATATATGCATTTCCATATATACTCTCAAAAACATGATAAAAAACATATATAAACACAGCTACACTCACAGACACACACGTATATAAAAAAGTTTTATACATACATATCTATACGCACATATATACAGATATATATACAAATATACCTACACATATATATAAGCATATATACACATATAGACACATCTAGGCACATAGAAGCACATACATCCCCAAACACATAGATGTACACATACATATACATATCTCTATCTCTCTCTCTCTGTATATATATATATACGTATATACAAATACATGTACATACACATGCATGCATGTAAACACTTATATACACACATATACATATATATATTCTCATACATACACATGTAGGAACTGACATATACATATATATATATATATATAAAACATATACATATATATATATATATATATATATACACATATACATATATATATGTACACATATATACACATGTATAGAAATATAAACATTAAATCGTACAATAGTAAGGTGACTACAGGCATTAATACATATTATTGTTATATATCAGAGTTTTCAAGGATAAACTTTTTCAAAACAGAAATTATTTGAGACTTTGAATCAGTGTTTATGTCTGCATTTGAATATAAGTTCATTGTGATGGTTCAGTAATTGCTCCGGGTTATTATATTTAATTATAAATATTTTTTCTTTGATACAAAGATCACATCTGTCTCTGAAATTGTTAGGAGTTTGAGCCCTACATATAATCCTCCATTCCAATTGTGGGGTGAAGCCTTTGTCAATGAGATCCCAATTGTGTTTGGATAGTGTTTTTTGTTGTTTTAAGGATTTGCTGTCGAATGAATCCCAGTGGTTATAAAGACATTGCTTCCAACATCCTGCAGAGATGTAAGATCTTGTCTCTCTTGTAGTACTCAGGAGCAGCAGCAAATATGGGGAAGAAAGAAAAACAAACAGGAATTATTGGGAATTTACCAACTTAATATCCTTGTCTCTTACAGCGGAACTAAATATGTATATACATATGTACATATTTTAAGTGACACTCAAATAACTTAAACCAAGGAACCAACCAATGTTTGTTGATGTTTCTCTCTTTTCAGAGCAAGTAACAATGTCGAATTTCACTTTCATGGTAATGACTTTGCTTTTCTTCAAAGCACAACCATCAGAAGAGGTTATACTATGCTTAGTAACCATAAGGAAAAGGCAATAAGTTTCCACAAACACAACACAAACAAAAAAGAGCGAATGCACAACAATCCAATATGGTGTACAAACAGGAAATGACCCATGCTGCATTGTCTATGAGACAAATTGTTTAAGTCAGAACAAGATTAATAGAGATTACATCATAACCACAAATTGTTGTAGATTGGGACTGATGTAACCTGAGGACTTACTGTATATATATATATATATATATATATATATATATATATATATATGAATTTGTTTATTATTATTCATGCATTGGCACATTCAAACCAAAAATCCAGTTGTCATTGTTGAATACTGGATATCAGCAAATTTCCTCACATCTCTGGCACCTTCCTCACTATCATTATTATTCATGTATTTGCACATTCAAACCAAATATCTAGTGGTCAGTGTTGAAAATGGATATCAGTAAATCCCCTCAAATCTCCAGCACCTTCCTTGGTATCCTTTATTATTTCTATTATTATATGTCATGTATTTGCTTATTCGAACCAAAGCTATGGTTTTTGTTATCATTTCCAAACTAGATCCCCACAAGGGATGTGGACCTAACAGTATCCTTGCAACTGTCTTAAGGAAACAGGATCCTGAACTGTTTCCTGTTCTCTCCACACTATGCAACAAATACCTTACTGCTTCTTTCTTTCAAACTTGTTGGAAATCCTCCTCTGTAGATCCTGTCTTTAAGAACTCTGGGACAACCTTCTGATCCTGCAAATTATCACTCTATTTGTCTTTTACTTTTTTGGTAAAGCATTAGAACCTCTATTCAACTCTGAATTGGTTAAGCATATAGCTCAAGGTTTTCTTTCAGACAAGAAATATGGTTTTCACTTCTCTAGGTCAACTACTGATGCATGAATAGTTATTACCAATTTTGTCAACATTAAGCTTTAGATAAGAATGGCAAGACTCAGGTTGTGGCTCTAAATATCTTGAAGGTGTTCAACAGTCTCTGTCATGCTGACTTTCTTCACAAGCTCAAAGATTATGGTATCTGTAGCTGGATATTTGATTTGACCCAATCTTAACAAAATATATAATGAAAATTGAACATCCACACTTTTAAATCTTTTTACATTAATATGGGTGGTCATTAATATGGGGTTATTTATCAGTGACCTTCCTGATGTCTCTTTTCGTCCTCATTGAACTTCTTGATGTCATCAGTACCCAACTTGGTATTATGCTGATGACACAGTATTTTACTACTGTCTTAATAGCAAGAGGTCCAGTAAAGTAAAACTGGCAGCTTCAATTAGTTGTTAACTGGGGAAAGAAATGGCTTGTAAATTTTAATGCCACCAAAACAAAATGGCTATCATTTAGTCATCATAGAGATGCCTTCTATCAGTGTGGATGATGCTAACCTCAAGGAGAGCAACTCATTGTGCCTTCTTGGTATCAAGTTTTCCACTGACATGAAGTGGAATGGTTATATTAAATCAATTGCTAGGTCTACTGCCAGAAAGGTTAGGTCACTTATGAAACTATCATTCATCTGTGCATTGAATATTGCTGCCAAATCTAAAAATTCTTGGCAAATTCCAAAAAGAGTGCAATGCTATTGGTCCTGACCTGGCATCTCAATTTCAGTCACTTTCCCACTGCCATAATATCGTTTTTCTCTGTCTTTCCTGTAAATATTTTCATTGCAATTATTCCAATGAGTTTTCCACCTAGGTACTTTGCATGAATATAAGCATACTACTAGATTGGTGACCATATCTCACCATTTTACTAGATTGGCAACTAGGTCTCACCATTTTACTAGATTGGCAACTAGGTCTCACCATTTTACTGGTGAAATAGATGTAACCATGTGTTCTATTATAATAGTTTTCTTTTCTCACACTTCTTGCCTGTGGAACACTCTTTTGGTTTCTTGTTTTCCTGCCACCTACAATCTTAAAAGATTTAAGTATAACATCAACTGCCATCTTCTGTCTTCGTAAAACCTGTTTTTTTTTATTGTCCTTTCTCTTCATTAACATCTCATTTTCTTTTACTCTCAGTAATCGCTTGTGTCTTAGTGGCATTATCGCTTCAGTCACTTTCCCACCCGGATAACCTAACTTCCCTGAGCCATGTCTATAGATACTTTCATGGTAATTGTTCTGATGAACTTTCCTCTTTAAGCGCAATACTAGATTGGTGGCAAGGTTTCATCATTTTATGATTGAAATAGCAAGATCATTCTTTTTATTGTTCTCACTTCTTAATAATGTTTTCCTTTTTCTTATATTCTTTCACACCCAATAACCCCTTGTGTCTTAGTTGCTTTATTGCCTTGCTTGGGTTGAAAACAATTAAAAAATAAGCCAAATATGAAGATATGAAACTGAAAGTCAATATTGCAAACATTAATGAATCAAAATGTGTAAAACATGCAAATTTGAAGCTCAACTCGTATTGAAACTCTCTCCTTGATAATTCCCCACAGAAGGTTGAAATAGAAAATTATATTATGTACAGTTGAAGTGGCTAAATGTAACCATAAGTTCTATGCTAGCAGCTTCTTTTCTCACACTTCTTGCTTGTGGGAATCTTTTCCAGCTTCTTACTTTTCAGTTAACTTTGATCTTCAAAAATTTAAATTCAATATCAATTGTTATCTGCTATTTTCTTGATTCCTGCTCTTTTGTTGTTCTCGCACTTTAATGTTTTTCTTTTTCTTATACTCTTTCATACTCAGTCACCCCTTGTGTCTTAGTGGCTTTATTGCCTTGCTTGAGGTGAAAACAATTAAAAAAATATGATTGGATGCTAAAAAGTTTTTGATCCAATTCACTTCTTAAAATCTGAACAGATTATCAAATTTTACTTGGAATCCTCTTGGTCAGGCTGAGCACTGTTCAGTAGCCGCTCCTATATTATGAATCTATTTTATTTGTTTCCTCAGAAAATATAACTGAGTTAACTTGAACTCTGTATTTCTTTTCTTTTTTTAGTCTTTCATTTCAAAAATATTATTTTGGTAAAATGAAGTATCTTAATAAAAAATAAAGAAATAGAAATAAACTAAAAAATTTGTAGACGTTTTTGAGTGAATCTCCTGCAGATTGTCATGAACTTCACCAGCACTGGATTGAAATCTTCAGATTTCTAAATCAATAGCAAGCTTTCTCTTCATTTCATTGCCCCAAAATATAGCATTCTTCCACTTCCAAAATTTGTTCAGACAATTGATTACCTCTCTCACGTTCTTGATGTTGCAATGATAATTTGAGCGATTCATTCATTAGTCATCATCACATGTATAATCCATAAGAAAATTCTTTTACAATTCAAAAGATCCATTCATTACTGACTATCAGATGTGTAATCTGTAAGAAAATAATTTTTAAAACTAATGACTTTTTCTTCAGTCATTTTTTAATTTTTTTAGCAACAAAAAAAAAAGATTTCACATCTACCAACTGGATCATTCATCTGGTGCAGATAATATAAATAACATAATTTCCGATGTATAATACGCATTTGTTTTCTAAAGAATAATAAGCAAAATAAGGGGGTGCCTGTTATGCACAGTTACAAAAAAATCTTTAGAAAATTGCTGTTTCATAGGTCGATTTCAGTTGTGAAATGACTACTCACTACAAATATGTAGCAGAAACTTACCTTGGCAACCCAAAAGAGCCAGGGTCACGTGTGTGTTTTGCAATGGAGTTGTGGAGACAATGAATTAGAGAGCTTCAAATGGAAGGTGAATCAGGCAGCACTGCATCTGGGCAGAAGTGGTGGTGTTGCTTGTAGCCATTTTTATTGGCTGGTTTTAGGTGCTCATTAGTTGGACGATGACTGGGTCAAGTGCATAAAACCATGGTACGCACATTCAAGGGTGGGTCTTGCTTCTGAGGACAAGTTGTTGGTTAGTTGTTTTGTTTCATGGCATATCAACCTCAGTGGGTTATTTAATGCCAACAAAATTTTTGAAATAGATTCATAGGAATAGTTTGGTAAAAAAAGGTGTGTATGTATACATATATATTTGAACCATTTTTCAATTACTCATATTTTTGAGTACAGTCCAACTTTTTGTTACAAAGTATTTCTGGTATTAAAACCTATTTTTACACAAGTTTGGGTGTTAACTATTTTCCCATAGCTTGGACCCTAACAGGTGCTACCACCCCGGATCAGGGTGGACCTGGGAACACCAGCAATTAAGAGGTGGTTCCCTGCTCCTCAAAACCTCCTGATCAATAGCCTTGCTTTTGGACAAAGTTTATCATCTTACCCAGGATGCGGATGTAGTTTATCGTCATACCCAGGATGTTAGGAGGAGTTGTGTATTTGAAAGAGATAATTGTGACATTGATTTGCCTATTGGACTTGTATGCAGTTTTTTTTTTTTTTTGCTTTCTGTGTGTAATTCCGACCAATTCTCCCACAAAACATACAATTTGCCACTAATACTTGGTGATTGTGACCCCATAAGGATGTCAAATACTATCATATGTACATAACAATAGTTACAAATGTAAAATAAAATAAGAATTATTATAAAACTAAATCAGAATAATATTATTCTGTGTTTAAAACCATTTGTTTTTAATAAGAGTAGGAAACACTGGCTGTAATTAAATTGGAAAGGTACAATTTATAGGGTTTGATTATCAAACAAGGGGTGCATATTATGTGTGAGTCGAAGCATTTTTCTCTCTTGCACTTCTCACTTGTGGAACTCTCTTCTGGCTTCTTGCTTTCTATTCAGCTTTGATATTCAAAAATTTAAATACAATGCCAGTTGTCAGCTTCTATCTTCTTAATTCGTATTTTTTATTTGCCTCACTCGTTAAAAATTATTTTTCCCATATTCTTTGACAGTCAGTAACCCCTTGTCTCTTCATGGCTTTATTGCCTTGCTTGGGGAGAAATGATAGAAAAAAACATATCCTGAAGAGATGTTACATAAAAAAAACAAATTTATACTGCTGATGCTAGACTGCTACCCATATACCCAGGAGATTCCAATTCATATATGACAGTTCCCCAGTACCATCTTTAATAAGGAAAACTATGTTATTTTTTTCTTACAGATTGTACTCATGACAAAAACTGAAGGATAAATCAACTGAAATGTTTTGGTAATAACTTTAAGAAATCATAGATGTTGGATTGTCGAAATAAATTTTGCAATGTTAACAATCATTCTCAAGCTTATAGACAGCATTCTTTCTCATATCTATTCCTAATAGGTTCTGCTACAACATTAGTAAACAATTTCAGTTATGGCCATGAGCACATCATCTGTAGAATGAGCAAAGCAAAAGCCTTATTACTTATCAGAGAGAAGATCATGGGATATAAGGTGTTTAACTACTTTGGCATTGATGGGATATAAGGTGTTTAACTATTTTGGCATTGAGTATTGAGTATTCTTTCTCGTGTCTATTCCTAATAGATTCTGCTACAACATTCTATGTGCCTTGTTCATTCAAGATGTGATCAACCATGGCTTTCCTTCCTATTTAGCTCTTAGTAAGGCATGTCTTTTTGCTATCCCTCCCAATCTATATTTTCTTATCCATTTACACAAAGTCATTAGGTAAGTTATTCACTGCTTTCCTCTGTCCCTCTAACCTTCAGTATGTCCTGTTTTCCAAGCCCTCTTTCCTCATTATATGTCCTAAAGATATTAACTCTCTCTTTCTGATTCTAGACATAAGTGTTGTGTAGCTGGGTGTGCTTATTTGTGACAAATTAGAACGAACACAATTTGAACCTTCATGCATTTCATTTACTACTGGATAACAATAGATGTAAACCATGACCAGTGGATTACTGGTAGATTGATAGCTTGGTATGTGACATGTGAGGATGCGTGGCCACCATCTGGCAAATCCCTTTTCTTCTCTTTAGCCCTAGAGAGTTCTGATCAAGGGGCTTGGTTCACATTTAGTGAGTAATGGCTCTCCACGGCTTCCTTTTCCTTATTATGAATTACAGTGGTTTACTGGGAATGATAATTCCATGATTTGAATTTAGAATAGTTCTTGATTGCAAGGCAAGAGAGTCCACTCTGCTCTGCTATTTAATCTATAGCTGGGGAGAGAAGAGGTGGATTCATTATTTTTCAAAGGGTGTGAAAGTGACCCCCTAACCAATGTCCATCCCGCATATACCCCTACAGTTATTGCTTAAAAATCAGTTAAAATTAAAGTTGTTAACAAAAGAGCCATAACTGTTTTCACATTTCACAGAAATATTATGATTCTTGCAGAAAGACTGTCAAATAAGGTCTTGAGAGGTAATGTCTTCATAAAATTATTTTTAATTAAATTTTGAATATTCATTATTTATAAATAGTGAGATCAAGAACAGTATTTTATTGTATTTGTTATTCAGCAACTGTCTTACTTGGGGATGTATGACAAGTGTGCTTTCCTCTTTGGCAATCAGTTTGAGTCAAATGAAAGCACAGTAGCAGTATGGTGGCTACAAAAAGTGACGGAATGCTTTCTCCTTAATAATAATGATAATAATAAAGCAAGTGGTACTGCTGTATTTGCTCAAGGTGTGCAAAAAAGTATTTTACTAAAATTAAACTGGCTTCTTTTATTGTTCACTCAAATCAAACTGGCCTTCATTTATTCTTTACTGAAATTCAACTAGCATTCTTTTATTCTTTACTAAAAGTGGCCATTTTTACTATTTACTGAAATTAAACTGTCCTTATTTGTATTTTGCTGGAATTAAAATGGCCTTCTTTGAAATTACTGAAATTAAACTGTTTTTTTATTCTTTACTGAAATTAAACTGTTTTTTTATTCTTTACTGAAAATTAAAGTGGCTTTTTTTACTATTTACTGAAATTAAACTGTCCTTATTTGTATTTTGCTGGAATTAGAATGGCCTTCTTTGAAATTACTGAAATTAAACAGTTTTTTATTTACCGAAATTAAACTGGCCTTCTTTTAATCATTGCTAAAATTAAGCGGCCTTCTTTCATACCTTATAGAAATTATGCTTGCATTCTTTTATTCTCTACTGAAATTAAACTGGCCTTTTTTTATTTAGTGCAGTTACATTTCCTTTTTTTATTCTCAAGTTGAAGGGCTTTTTTTTTAAACTGCAAAGAATCAGACAATCTGCTTACAGTGATATTTCTTAGCAAAAAATGAGTGTAAATGGATTTATTGTGTCATCTAAATGGAACTTTGAGGAAATGGCAGCATTTTTAGGATGGATAAAATTTGTGATAAGTAGATTGCAAGGTGTGTCATTTTTACCCTGGTCTTTTCAGTCCAGCATTTTCTTTCTTTCATCTGAACTCTAATACAATAAATGGAATCTCTTATTTCTCAGCATAAAATCATTCTTGTCATTGTGTCTCCCCATTTCTGATGGAGAAAATGAAAAGGCATGCCATATCCATCATAAAGTGCTTGAAGAATCAATATACAGATTGTGTCACAGATTCATAATTGAAATAGTTTGACGATGAAGACCAACCAAACTTTTTTGTACTACATAAGGCATTCACTTTCAAATAGTTTGCATATATATATATATATATATATATATATATATATCTGTGTGTGTGTACTGCTTTCTGTATACGTATTGATCTCATACATGTGCATACCTCAGATAGCTAGATAAATGCCTGAAAGGCACAATCTTGTTTGGTAGTAGGTTTGTTGAAAGCCGAAAGGTAAAACTAGAAAAAGAAATACAAACTTGAGACTAGTTTCGTCCGAATAACAAATTGAATTTGAAGAAGAAATACATGACAAAGATACCTGAATACTGAACATAACTTTCAGACTTATGGTCTAAATCACTGTTTCTCAATCGGTTATAAATAGGGTTCCATGAGAACAGGTGAGATAATATATACTTTTTATTTAATTTATATATAATATTACTAAACACACCCAATATATTCTTGGTTATTGTAATATAGACATCATCCTATCTAACCTATTATGTTATTAAAAAAATATAACAATCATTGGGAATATATTTAGAGAAACATGTTTCACTTTATCAAATGGCTCTGAAAATAACATTTTCTTAGCCCATTTATTGGTTCACAGGACATTTTGCCTTGATTTACTTTATGTCTTTTCAACATTGCCAGTAAAGAATAAATAAATAACTGATGCAGCAATTATCTGTTTTTGTTCTGTTTACATTTATATTATATGTATACGATATTGGTTACTTATATTTATTTTTTATGTTCGAGTTTAGAAGTGATGGAAGTATTATAAAAAAAGCAGTATGAATTTTATTTAGCATTACCAAAAAATTTGACAAAGAAATATTAATTTTTCCTTAAAACAGTTATTCAAAAATATATACTATGATATTTATCATGTAAACTATGATGGAAACAAAATAAGAAAGATGTGGTACATAATTTTGCCTTTAAGCAGGGATTCCTTGATACATGTAATTTATTTCAAGGGTTACGCAAGGATAAAAAGGTTGAAAAACACTGGTCTAAATGGATAAAGGAGATATCATGTAGTTTGCTTAAAATGTGTTAAATGAAGTTTAAAAGATAAGTCTATTTGCTTACAGAAAAAGATAACCATGATAAAAATACATGAGAACAGTGCCTAACTTAAATAGACAAAGTTATAAATGTTTAAATAATAATAAAATAACTGTTTGCCTCAATGTTTAAATAATAATTATTAAATGGTCCAAATGTTTAAATAATAATAAGATATTAAATGGTGCCTTAAATGTTTAAATAATAATAAGATATTAAAGATACAAAAGCCTCTTAAATGTTTAAATAATAATAAGACTTTTGACAAATGTTTTTAATAAGATATTAAATGTTACAAAATATAACTTAAATGTTTAAATAATAATAAGATATTAAAAACAAACTAACCCAAATGTTTAAATAATATTATTTGGTTGCCTAACTTAAATGTTTAAATAATAATAAGATATTAAATGTATCATCCTAACAAATGTTTAAATAATAATAAGATATTATTGTATTATTAAAAAAAATAATAATAAGATATTAATTGGGCCTAACCAAATGATTTAAATAATAATAAGAATTAAATGTTTAACTTAAATGTTTAACTTAAGATATTAAATGTATGGCCTAACTTAAATGTTTAAATAAAATAAGATATTTGTTACAAAGTGCCCTTAAATGTTTAAATAATAATAAGTTACAAAGTGCCTAACTTAAATGTTTAAATAATAATAAGATATTAAATGTATTGCCTAGCAAATGTTGATTAAGATATTAAATGTATACAAAGTTACTTAAATGTTTAAATAATAATAAGATTTTCAAAATTGCCTAACTTAAATGTTTAAATAATAATAAGATATTAAAATAAAGTGCCTAACTTAAATGTTTAAATAATAATAAGATATTAAATGCAATTATCTTAAATGTTTTTTAAGATATTAAATGTATTTACAAATGTTTAAATATTAAGATATAAATGTATACAAATAACTTAAATGTTTAAATAATTGATATTAAATGTTACTTATAAATGTTTTTAATAAGATTTAAATGTTGCCTAACTTAAATGTTTAAATAATTAAGATATTAAATGTATACAAAGTGCCTAACTTAAATGTTTAAATAATAATAAGATATTAAATTATAAAAAAACTTAAAGTTTAAATGAATTTTAAATTACAAAGCATTACAAATGTTTAAATAATAATAAGAAAAATTTGACAAAGAAATATAATAAGATATTAAATTTTCCTTAAATGTTTAAAAATAATAAGATATTAAAGTTATTCTTAAATGTTTAAATAATAAAAATATATACAAATGATAAATGTTTAAATAATAATAAGAACTAAATGATGGAAATAAAAATAAGATATTAAAGTATACAAAGTGCCTAACTTAAATGTTTAAATAATAATTTGCCTTTAAATGTTTAAATAATAATAAGGATTAAATGTATACAAAGTGCCTACTTAAATGTTTAAATAATAATAAGATTTAAATTTACAAAGTGCCTAACTTTAAATGTTTAAATAATAATAAGATATTAAATGTATTAAAGTGCCTAACAAATGTTTAAATAATAATAAGATATTAATACAAATGCCTAACAAATGTTTAAATAATAATAAGATATTAAATGTATAAAAGTGCCTAAAAATGTTTAAATAATAATAAGATATTAAATGTATACAAAAGTGATAAATGTTTAAATAATAATAAGATATTAAATGTAGTTTAAATGTTTAAATAATAATAAGATATTAAATGGAATAAATGTTTAAATAAAATAAGATATTAAATACAAAAGTACTTGCCTAAATGTTTAAATAATAATAAGATATTAAATGTATACAAATGCCTAACTTAAATGTTTAAATAATAATAAGATATTAAATGTATACAAAGTGCCTAACCCAAATGTTTAAATAATAATAAGATATTAAATGTATACAAAAGTGCCTAACTTAAATGTTTAAATAATAATAAGATATTAAATGTATACAAAAGTGCCCCTAACCAAATGTTTAAATAATAATAAGATATTAAATGTATACAAAGTGCCTAACTTAAATGTTTAAATAATAATAAGATATTAAATGTATACAAAGTGCCTAACTTAAATGTTTTAAATAATAATAAGATATTAAATGTATACAAATTGCCTAACTTAAATGTTTAAATAATAATAAGATATTAAATATACAAAGTGCCTAACTTAAATGTTTAAATAATAAAAGATATTAAATGTATACAAAGTGCCTAACTTAAATGTTTAAATAATAATAAGATATTAAATGTATACAAAGTGCCTAGCAAATGTTTAAATAAAATGATTTAAAATACAAAATAATAAATGTTTTAAATAATAAGATAAGATATTAAATGTATACAAAGTGCCCTTAAATGTTTAAATAATAATAAGATATTAAATGTATACAAAGTGCCTAACTTAAATGTTTAAATAATAATAAGATATTAAATGTATACAAAATTGCCTTTAAATGTTTTAAATAATAATAATAAGATATTAATGTTTGTAAGATATTAAACAATACAAAGTGCCTAACTTAAATGTTTTAAATAAAATAAGTTTAAATAATAATAAGATATTAAATGTATACAAAGTGCCTAACCCAAATGTTTAAATAATAATAAGATATTAAATGTATACAAAGTGCCTAAAATGTTTAAACTATAAATGTTTAACTTAAATGTTTAAATAATAATAAGATATTAAATGTATACAAAGTGCCTAACTTAAATGTTTAAATAATAATAAGATATTAAATGTATACAAAGTGCCTAGCAAAGTTTAAATAATAATAAGATATTAAATGTATACAAAGTGCCTAGCAAATGTTTAAATAATAATAAAATGTATTGCCTAGCAAATGTTTAAAAATAATAAGATATTAAATGTATACAAATGCCTAACTTAAATGTTTAAATAATAATAAGATATTAAATGTATACAAAGTGCCCTTAAATGTTTAAATAATAATAAGATATTAAATGTAACAAAGTTTAACTTAAATGTTTAAATAATAATAAGATATTAAATGTATACAAAGTGCCTAACTTAAATGTTTAAATAATAATAAGATATTAAATGTATACAAAGTGCCCTAACTTAAATGTTTAAATAATAAAATACAAAGATATTAAAATAAGATATTACAAATGCCTAACTTAAATGTTTTAAATAATAATAAGATATTAAATGTATACAAAGTGCCTAACTTAAATGTTTAAATAATAATAAGATATTAAATGTATACAAAGTGCCTAACTTAAATGTTTAAATAATAATAAGATATTAAATGTATACAAAGTGCCTAACTTAAATGTTTAAATAATAATAAGATATTAAATGTATACAAAGTGCCCTAACTTAAATATTTTTAAATAATAATAAGATATTAAATGTATACAAAAGTGCCTAAGCAAATGTTTAAATAATAATAAGATATTAAATGTATACAAAGTGCCTAACCCAAATGTTTAAATAATAATAAGATATTAAATGTATACAAAGTGCCTAACCAAATGTTTAAATAATAATAAGATATTAAATGTATACAAAGTGCCTAATAAATGTTTTAATAATAAGATATTAAATGTATACAAAAGTGCCTAACTTAAATGTTTAAATAATAATAAGATATTAAAAGTATACAAATATTAAATGTTTAAATAATAATAAGATATTAAAATACAAAGTGCCTAACTTAAATGTTTAAATAATAATAAGATATTAAATGTTTAAATGTTTAAAAATAATAAGATATTAAATGTATACAAAGTGCCTAACTTAAATGTTTAAATAATAATAAGATATTAAATGTATACAAAGTGCCTTAAATGTTTAAATAATAATAAGATATTAAATGTATACAAAGTGCTTAACAAATTACCTAGCTTAAATGTTTAAATAATAATAAGATATTAAATGTATACAAAAGTGCCTAACTTAAATGTTTAAATAATAATAAGATATTAAATGTATACAAAGTGCCTAACTTAAATGTTTAAATAATAATAAGATATTTGTATACAAAATTGCCTAACTTAAATGTTTAAATAATAATAAGATATTAAATGTATACAAAAGTGCCTAACTTAAATGTTTAAATAATAATAAGATATTAAATGTATACAAATGTATACAAATGTTTAAATAATAATAAGATATTAAATGTTTAAATAATAATAAGATATTAAATTATACAAAAGTGCCTAACAAATGTTTAAAATAATAATAAGATATTAAATGTATACAAAGTGCCTAACTTAAATGTTTAAATAATAATAAGATATTAAATGTATACAAATTGCCTAACTTAAATGTTTTAAATAATAATAAGATATTAAATGTATACAAAATTGCCTAACTTAAATGTTTAAATAATAATAAGATATTAAATGTTAAATGCCTAACTTAAATGTTTAAATAATAATAAGATATTAAATGTATACAAAAGTGCCTAACTTAAATGTTTAAATAAAATAAGATATTAAAAATAACTAAAATGTTTAAATAATAATAAGATATTAAATGTATACAAAAGTGCCTAACTTAAATATTTAAATAATAATAATAAAGATATTAAATGTATACAAAGTGCCTAACCCAAATGTTTAACAAATGTTTAAATAATGTTTAAATAATAGATATTAAATGTATATTAAATGTTTAAATAATAATAAGACAATTTACAAAGTGCCTAACCAAATGTTTAAATAATAATAATATATTAAATGTATACAAAATGCCTAACTTAAATGTTTAAAAAGTCCCTACAAAGTGCCTAACTTAAATGTTTAAATAATAATAAGATATTAAATATTGCCTAACTTAAAAATTTTAAATAACAATGTTTAACTTAAATGTTTAAATAATAATAAGATATTAAATATACAAAGTGCCTAACTTAAATATTTAAATAATAATAAGATATTAAATGTATACAAAGTGCCTAACTTAAATATTTTAAATATAATAAGATATTAGATACAAAGTGCCTAACCCAAATATTTAAATAATAATAAGATATTAAATGTATACAAAATTGCCTAACTTAAATGTTTAAATAATAATAAGATATTAAATGTATACAAAGTGCCTAACTTAAATATTTAAATAAGTATAAGATATTAAATGTATACAATTGCCTAACTTAAATGTTTAAATAATAATAAGATATTAAATGTATACAAAATTGCCTAACTAAATGTTTAAATTAATAAGATATTAAATAAAGTGCCTAACTTAAATGTTTTAAATAATAATATATTAAATGTATACAAAGTGCCTAACTTAAATATTTAAATAATAATAAGATATTAAATGTATACAAAGTGCCTAACTTAAATGTTTAAATAATAATAAAGATAAATGCCTAACTTAAATGTTAATAAAATACAAATGCCTAATAGATAAATGTTTAAATAATAATAAGATATTAAATGTATACAAAGTGCCTAACTTAAATGTTTAAATAATAATAAGATATTAAATGCATACAAAAGTGCCTAACTTAAATGTTTAAATAATAATAAGATATTAAATGTATACAAAATGCCTAACAAAATTTAACTTAAATGTTTAAATAATAATAAGATATTAAAATAAATATTTAAATAATAATAAGATATTAAATGTATACAAAGTGCCTAACTTAAATATTTAAATAATAATTAACCAAATGTTTAAAAATAATAAGATATTAAATGTACAAAGTGCCTAACTTAAATGTTTAAATAATAATAAGATATTAAATGTGTCCCTAACTTAAATGTTTAAATAATAATAAGATATTAAATGCATACAAAGTGCCCTAACTTAAGATAAATTAATAAGATATTAAATGTATACAAAGTGCCTAACTTAAATGTTTAAATAATAATAAGATATTAAATGTAATACAAAATGCCTAACTTAAAATTTAAATAATAATAAGATAAAATCATACAAAGTGCCTAACTTAAATATTTAAATAATAATAAGATATTAAATGTACAAAGTGCCTAACTTAAATGTTTAAATAATAATAAGATATTAAATGTATAATAACTTAAATATTTAAATAATAATAAGATATTAAATGTATACAAAGTGCCTAACTTAAATATTTAAATAATAATAAGATATTAAATGTATACAAAGTGCCTAACATAAATGTTTAAATAATAATAAGATATTAAATGCATACAAAGTGCCTAACTTAAATGTTTAAATAATAATAAGATATTAAATGTATACAAAAGTGCCCTTAAATGTTTAATTAATAAGATATTAAATGTATACAAAGTCCCTAACTTAAATGTTTTAAATAATAATAAGATATTCAATGCATACAAACAAAATGTTTAAATAATAATAAGAATAAATGCATACAAAGTGCCTAAATATTTAAATTAATAATATATTAAAACAAGTCCCTACTTAAATATTTAAATAATAATAAGATATTTAATGCATACAAAAGTGCCTAACTTAAATATTTAAATAATAATAAGATATTAAATGCTTAAATATTTAAATAATAATAATATATTAAATGTATACAAAAGGCCTAACTTAAATGTTTAAATAATAATAAGATATTAAATGTATTGCCTAACATAAATATTTAAATAATAATAAGATATTAAATGCATACAAAATGCCTAACTTAAATATTTAAATAATAATAAGATATTAAATGTATACAAAAGTGATTAAATGATATTAAAAGTGCCTAAGTAAATGTTTAAATAATAATAAGATATTAAATGTATAAAAATGGGTTACAAAGCCTAACCAAATGTTTAATAATAATATTAAAAGCTTAACTTAAATGGTAAATTAATAATATATTAAATGTATACAAAGTCCCTCACTTAGATGTTTAAATAATAATAAGATATTTAATGCATACAAAGTGCCTAACTTAAATGCTTAAATAATAATAAGATATTAAATGCAAACAATGTGCCTAACTTAAATATTTAAATAGTAATAAGATATTAAATGTATACAAAGATTAAATGTAAATATAAAAGATATTTAAAATGCCTAACTTAAATTAAATAATAATAAGATTAAATAATAAAAGCCTAACATAAATATTTAAAAAAATAAGATATTAAATATATAATAAGATATTAAATGCATACAAAGTGCCTAACTTAAATGTTTAAATAATAATAAGATATTAAATGTATACAAAGTGCCTAACTTAAATGTTTAAATAATAATAAGATATTTAAGGAGACAAATAATTAGAGAAAAGATCAAGAAGTTATGTATTGGTGATGCTATCGGTTTGGTGTAGAATTTTTCTTTTTAAGCATCCCCCCCCCCTAATTGAGACAACAGTGCTACTAAAAAGCAGGGGATTTACAGGGTGTGAAATTGAATGAGAAGATTGAAAAGGGGGAGGAGTGAGGAAATGTTAAAAAAGGAACAGGCTTCAAGAAGACTGACATTGCATTTAAATTTTTGAAGATTGTAGTTAACACGGAAGCTAAAAATTAGAGGGAGTTCCACAGGTGGGAAGTGAGAGAAAAAAAAAGTAACTGTTAGAGTAGAAATTATGGTTGCATTTAATTGTTTCAACAGGTGAATGGTGAAACTTAGTTTCCAATCTAGTAGCATAGTTAAATTCAAATTTAAATTGAACTTGCACTGAGGTTTTTTTTATACATATAATAATAAATGATATATATAATAGATCCCCTTTTTTTTTCTCGGTTAATTTTGAATTTAGTATAGGTCTGACACATAATTGGTTAATCAGGGTAATCCCACAAGCCTCTTTTTAATTCTGATTTGTTGTTATCCTGTCTTCTCTTTTAAAAAAAAAGAGGAGGTATTCTGCTTTAGAAATTAAAAATAATTATTTACTCACCAGTTATTTACCATTACTTGAAGAGGCATAACTGTAGTGCTGAAAGATGAAAGCCATTGTGTAGCGATTTCCAGCATGCTTTTGTTTTAATCTACTATTGTATATATATATATATACATATATATATATATATATATATATAAACAACTTCTTTAAATTCAGTCACCAAGATCTGTTTTATTGCATTTTTCAAAATTTCAAATAAGCCATTGTACATGATAATCAAAATTGCAGATAAACTGTCTTAAATTCATGTTTTGTTCAAATATGTTTTATTGCCTCAGTCAATATAAAGAATTGGATGTTTTTTTTATTATAGACAAGATTCTGTTGCCTAAACCCTGAGAATTTTTAGAGCACTGGCATTCAAGTTAATCCAGAGAATCTCGAAGTGTGTATAAAATATTTAATATACATTCAAAATGATAATTATGTAAATATTTGATACATGATTTTCTAGTGTTGTCTCATTTTATGTAACCATTTTACACATTACTTCACTTCAGATTAATTTGAATTCAAGCACTCAAAAACAATGCCAAGAGCAAAATCTTGTTTGCTGTACTGACAACATCCAGTTCTTGATATGACACACATGATCAAAAGTATATTTTTTTAATCATTTCATCCCAAGCAAGGCAATAATGCCACTAAGATGCAAGGGGTTACTGGGAGTAAAAGAGAACAAGAAGACTTTAGTAAGGAGAAAGGACAATAAAAAAAAAACAGAATTCAGCAAGACATAAAATGGTGATTGATGTTGCATTTAAATTTTTGAAGATTGTAAGTGGCAGAGAATCAAGAAACCAGAAAAGAGTTCCACAGGTGAGAAATGCGAGAAATTAAACTATTAGAATAGAACCGACAATTTCATTTCAACAGTAAAACAATTTGAACTTAAACATGGCAAAACACAAACTTTGGATATTCTATCCAAAATCTGGATCACACTGTACAAAATTTTATTTGAAACTTAGTAAAATACATTAAAAAATTCAACAGACAGACCCTTTCATTTGAATATCACAAGACTTGTTTGGATAAATTGTTGCTGCTTGCAGACAGACACATCTCAGACATTTTCATTTTCACAATGCCTATATCTGTCTGTTCATATCTGTCAATCTTTCTATTTGCATCTGTTGGCCAGTACTGACTTATGTCGGACTGTTTATATTTTTTTAATCAATCCCAGTCTGTCCAATTCTATTTCAGTCCATATATGCATACACAAATGAATTTGATTCTTTTTTTAAAGAAGAGAAGTAACCAACAATGACCCATTGTAATTTGAACTCACAAGGCTTTGGACGTTAGAGAAGGTCACAGTCATACCAGTGGTCATTGGTGCATTTGGTGTAGTGACTGGCATAATAGAGACATGGATATGGAAAACCAGCATTGATTTACAAACAAGAAGGCTCTTAGGAATGTCAAGAATAATCTTGACAGTGATGAAAACTTAGAGTCAGAGAAAAATTGCATGAAGCCTAAGGTTGCTGGTTTTGCTCTGCTATCTATATATCTATTATAATAGTAATAATAATTTTCAATACAAACATATGAGGAACTGATGCACAACAAACAGGACATATTGGGAGAATATTACTGCTGTCTGAAAAGTAATGGGACTGGTGTCACAAAAAATTTATTTCAGTCTTATTTTTCAGACAGACATTGTATATACAAATAAATGACAAGTTTAGTGAATTCACCAAAATAGAAAAACAAGTAAGACAAGGATATTTATTCTCACTGGATTTACTTTGATTTTTGATTTGGGTTGGTGCATAATTATCAGGCGTTTTTTAAACACTATTTATTACGAAAAAAAAGAAACATAACAATTCAACAATAACATTTTTAAATGATTATTCCAGGGCGTATGATTATTGACATGCATTTTTATAACGTGAAAATAAAATAATAGTTTTATTCAAAAAAAGTAAACAAAACAACAATTTTTATTAACAAATAACACCTACAAAAACGCCTGATAATTATGCACCAACCCAATATTAGCCATTTCCTTATGAGGAAATATTTAGCATTCATCGACCAAACAGCCAGCATTACTTTCACTTGAAACAATTTAAGAAAAATTTGTTTCTCAAATCCAGTAACTATTATCACTCTTTCCAATATTTTTTTACTTACTAACCTTTTATTTAATGTAGTGTTGATGTAGTAAATCTCAACACCTTGATTATGTCATTATTTTCTCTTTGAGTTACATGTGATAGCCATTTTGGATGTTGAAAGTCCTCAAGTGATGTGGTTTCTCTTATCTAGTACAGTTATTTCTTTGTAATTCTATACAGTCAGTCCACAATGTTTGCAGAAGGATGGTCCTCGCTGAAACCTACAGGTTTCATTTGCTCAAAGCCATTTTTAACCATTGCTTTGAGAAAGGGGTTATATATTTCTAAAATAGGTTTGGCACCATGCTTGGCATCCATATTAAAGTCTTGAGGCTATTTAAGAACATGACTAGAGTATTTAGGTTAGACTTATAAAGGTGAAAGACAGATTCAGGTGAGTTAGCAAGCAAGTTGAATAGACCATTATGAGTTTAATGAGTTTGATTTACAGAAATAACTTAAAAGACCCACTCCCTATTTTTTACTGACAAACTAGTATCATCCAATGTTGACAAAGGAAACTATAAGAACTCTGAGAGAAGGTAATGAAAGAAGGCAAGAAGAAAGAACTAAACATCAATTGCAAGAAAACAAAAGAATGGTTGTTAGCAAAAGGAACAGCCCAATATGCAAATTACAAATTGGAGATAATAAAATCAAACAAGTAGGTAAATATATAAATATATATAACTATATCTGGGAAGCGTTTTTACAGGGGCCAGAAAATGTGACACTGAAATCCAAAGATATATTAGGCTAGTGAAACTATCTTCCAAAAGGTAAGCAAAGTGTTAATTTGTATTTCTAAGCAATGTTCCTTTAATATCCTTCCAAGACCATCCATTTATACAAGCATTTTAGATTATTCAATGCTTCCTTCTGCTCCTCTTGCATTCACGGTCTTTCCTCATTATGTGTCCCTGAAATTTCAGAAAATTAAAGGGGAGGAGGCTTAGCACCTAAGTTCCCACTCCAGAACGGCCCTAAAATACGTTTTCAATACGATTTTTATTTCATAGTTACTGAATTTTCTCACCTTGTCAAAATTACCAAATTTCCCTTTACTGAATTTTCCGGGGTCCATTGTATAACATTATTTTTGTGCTCACAATTTAAACAAAGTAATTTTTTAAAAATTAGTAAAGTTTTTAATCCATTTGTCCTTATTACCATAAATGTTTAATTTAGTATGTACATGTGTTTGCATAGACATCTCTGTTTTTTTTTTTAAAAAAAAAACAATGAAATTAATATCAATTAATTTAACAGTTTAAAAAGGTAAAATAAAGATGTTTATCAAAAAGTGTGCCCACTAAGTATAGCATTTATAGTATTATATATAAGAACTTATGCAACAGAAATTTATAGAAACAAGGATCTTTTCATTCATAAACAGGTTCGGGTTTTTTGTATATTATTTGAATTGTTCGCAATGATGGATTTCTCACCAATTAAATCATTAACCTTTGTATTTGTTTTTTGTATGAATAATTCATGAATTTGTAAATTAATTGCACCTTTATTGAAATTAAAATAACTGATCCAAATGCAACTTTTGGATAATAAGTGCGGCATTACTGTAATTATTGAACAATAAAGTTCATGCCACGTTGACAGAAAATTTACCAGTAAAAAAGAATTCACTTATCACCATATTTGTATAAGAACGCACAATTGTAAAATTTAAATTCAAACTCAGCGTTGCGATTGCACGCTCCAAAAACAATAACTCATTTCTAATAGCATTTTTCGGATTACAACAATACATATATTTTCGTTGTCCTCTTATTACTGAGAGTAAAAACAAGAACAAAATCTATTCCATACTTGAGGATGTCTGTAGGAACAGACGAAAGCTTGTAAAAATAATAAGAACTTATGCAACAGAAATTTATAGATACAAGGATCTTTTCATTCATAAACAGGTTCGGGGTTTTTGTATATTATTTGAATTGTTCGTGACGATGGATTTCTCGCCAATTAAATCATTAATCTTTGTATTTGTTTTTTGTATGAATAATTCATGAATATATATATATATATATATATAGTGTATTTAGGCAGCAATCCTTCATTTATAAAAATTTCATTGGAAACAAAGAAAAGAGTACTGAACTGCTAGGTAATATCAATCCTCCTATATAGCAATCTAAAAATCTTCTCACAGATGAAGAAAAGACTTGAGTTAAGAGAAATGAGATTCTACAGAATGCAGTTCTGAGAATTCCACACACTGAGCAAGGAAGCAATGACAAAGTTTTAGGGAAAATGAAAAAAAGACACTTATACTTCAAATCAGAAAGATAATTGAAATTTCAATAAAATATCATGAGGAAAGAGGGCTTAAAAAATTCAACTCTCACAGGATATATCAATGGCAAAAGGCATAAATGAAGGCATTAAATAAACTACCTTTAACAGACTTTTATAAATGTTTGGCAGAACAGGGATTAGGACAGGTAGCAAACTTTACTAAGAGCTACAACTGACAGAAAGTTGTGGAGAGTCATGATCACCCAAGTCCTGAGGGAACACAGCACATTGAAGGAGAAGAAGAATTGCTTTCATTGCATTCACAGTTTTTGAGTTTTCTTGTATCAGTCCAGGAATTATTCATGTGTCTATCCATAGCACTTTGAAAATAATTCTTCCTACAAACTTTCCTATTCTTTTCAACCGAACCAGGGAAGATGGACTGATTGTATGAAAACAAAACCTATAGGCAATCAATTTCCGATTAAAAATTCAAATATGTTTCCTTGCTCGAATTTTCCCTGACTCTTTATCCACTTGATCCAGGATCAAACAAGGATCAGTATGAAAACGTCATCCGGAGTTGATTTTATGTTCGCTATGACTGTACAATTGATCCTGGAGCAAAATGAGTTCATCCAACCCACATAAGTTGCCCTGCAGGAGTGGTCAAATCGCAAGAGAGGGCATCACGTGATTACACTGCTTCTCTTTCAATATTGTTCAATTGACCAAGGCAAACCAGAAAAATAGAATCTTAGACCTTGATCAAAATCATATTCACAGGCCAATAATACAGAAAATGTACAGATTAGATATATATATTAAAGAAAAACAAAAACTATTCGTGGATCCAATGGACAGCTTGCCAAAACCTAAACTCTGATGCAGATACAGTGTTGAATAAAGACAACAATATTGAAAAAAGAAAGAAAGACCTAAAAGCAAACATACCTAAAGTAAAGTTCTCAAAGCCTAGATTGCCTAGACCAAGCAAAAAAATGCTTACCAATGTTAAATCCTATGAAATGTTGGCTCTAGTCATGATTCAAGTTTCACACACATATGATCTTCAGACGACTTGAATTCACAAATTGTCTGAAGATTGTGTGTGCATGAAACTCATGTCATGACTAAAGGCCTCCTATATATATATATATATATATATATATATATATAGGTAACATATCTTCATTCAAGCATGTTTCATTGAATAATATAGATATATCTATTTATTTTTATAATAATCCTTTCTTGTTCTCTAGCTTCTTAATATTAAGTTGAAATTCATCAAAACACCTTCTGTAGTTTTTCTTAACGCCATGTTGCATTTTTGCCATCTCTGGTTAGCTCCCTTACATTGTGGATACTTTTTTACAAAAAATATCATAGCTACAATGGACAAATTAAAAATTTTAGAATGATTATAACAGAGCACATTCATGCATATTTACAAAATATCACCATCACAACGATCACTGTTACATTACATTTGTCTTTTCATTTCACCCCTGAGGCTGATCTCAGAGCACAATGAAAGCTTGTGGGTTAACAACAAATATGGCACCTTCCCTAATGAATTTCAACTTAACATCAAGAAGCTAATAAGATAACTAGAAAGAATTATTGTAAAAATAAATAGACATATGACTATATTGTTCAGTGAAACGTACTTGAATGAATATATATGTACATGTATGTATGTGTATGACTGTGTGTGTGTCTGTGGGTAAATTTATGAATATAAGCATATGCATATAAATTCAAATAATAAATAAAAATTTAATTATGAATCTAACCTCGGACAATTAATACCCTAAATAGTACTTAAGATACCACTAAATCAGGTAAGAAAATGAAATAATAGCCAAGTGAAGACATATATAAATATTTACTTTATTATTTAAGCATTAAAATTAATTATTTATGTAAGAAAATGAAATTCAATTTTTCTACTCAAGAAAACACTAGAAGGCTCAAAAATTACCAACGACAGCATATGTCTAGAAAACCGGAAGTCTGAATGGCAACAACTAAAAGAAAAGGGGAAAAAGAGAGTAATGGTTAAGGAGTGAGTGTAAAGTGAAAAAAAACAAAGAAAAGGACAAATAACCACAGTATTCTACACATATATACATACATACGCATGGTCACATGCATGCATAGACTATGAAAAAACTTGAACCAATGAAAAGTGCATATAAAAAGAAAAATTGAGCTGTATAAGCAGTCAATTGCTGATACCCCCTGATGAGTCAATGGAGTAATTCGTGGAGGGTCTATCTATGAAACTCTGGAGTCAGGATGTTGAAGGTAACATCAATCAGCTGACAAATCATTTGTTGCCAATTTATATTTTTAATTATGCACATGCATGTTGTTTGTTTTTGTAGAGTCTGTTAGATATTGTCTATGAGAAAAAGAGCACCATGATGCAATTCACTCCAGCAGAAATTTGGAAATGGCATACTGTACTGCTTGGCATTCATGCCAGAAGCTCCAATATGAACATTTCAGAGTGTTTCGTTCTCAATCTGAGGACAGTACAGGATATTTGGAAAGAGTTGAATGAGTCTAATGGTGATTATGACGGTATGGCAGCTCGGAAAACTAACTCTGATTATTCTGATAAGAAAAGAACTTAGGAATTTGTTGGTGAAGGTCTCAGACCTACATCAAATGCCTTGAGGAGTTTGTACTGGCCTTTTGCAAGAGGGTGGCTGCTGGAAGACCCTGTGTCAGGAAAAAGGACTCTGCACCATGCCATAAAAGAAGGAGAATCTAATCATGACTGTCAGACAATTTCTGTGACCAAATCACCCCTAACATCTGGCCACTTTACTCCCTGACTGAAACCTCCTTGATTATTATGTGTGGGGCACAGTTGATTGAAAAAAACAACAAAACTCCTTGTAACACCAAAGATGAAATGAAGGCAAGAATTATGGCAGCTTTCACCAACTTAAATAAGGAGACCATCCAAAAGAGTTGCAAAAGATTCCAAAGTCATTTGAAGTACATGGTTGAATCCTATGGTGATTTTATTGAATAAATTTACTCTTTAATGTTTCAAGATATTTTTTGTGTAATTTTGATAAATATATCTGTTAAAATGAGATGTCAGATTTATTTTAATTTTTGCGGAATTAGACAATTTATCCATCGCACCCTGTATATATAAAAGAGATAGCAAATATATATATAAAAGAGATAGCAAATATATATGTAAAAGTATAGCATAAGAGAATATAAACCCTATGGCACAGTATTGGTGTTGCTCTTCATTACATATTAATGTGAAGAGTTGTAAATTGCAATAGTTACTTCACACTAATTCAAAAAAGTCAATGCTTGTTCTTTTATGTGCAATGCTTTATCAACATGTTGGTGATGATAGCTCTCCACAATTTCCTATAATTTGTATTTCTAAGCAATGTTCCTTTAATATCCTTCCAAGACCATCCATTTATACAAGCATTTTAGATTATTCAATGCTTCCTTCTGCTCCTCTTGCATTCACGGTCTTTCCTCATTATGTGTCCCTGAAATTTCAGAAAATTAAAGGGGAGGAGGCTTAGCACCTAAGTTCCCACTCCAGAACGGCCTTAAAATATGTTTTCAATCGATTTTTATTTCATAGTTACTGAATTTTCTCACCTTGTCAAAATTACCAAATTTTCCATTACCTAATTTTCTGGGCACCATTGGATAACATTATTTTTGTGCTCACAATTTAAACAAAGTAATTTTTAAAAAATTAGTAAAGTTTTTAATCCATTTGTTCTTATTACCATAAATGTTTAATTTAGCATGTACATTTGTTTGTGTAGACATCCCTGTTTAAAAAAAAAAAACAATGAAACTAATATCAACTAATTTAACAGTTTAAAAAGGTAAAATAAAGATGTTTATCAAAAAGTGTGCCCACTAAGTATAGCATTTATTTTAATATATATATATATATATATATATATATAGTGTATTTAGGCAGCCATCCTTCAATTATACATGTTTCATAAAAGATGATTAAGATAAGGTTTTTCTGAATGTAGTGGTGTTGTTTTCCTTGTTGGCTGCCATGTCATGTAATTTGATTATTGTGCATTTAGTATTTAGGCAGCAATCCCTCATATATATATATATATATATATATATATATATATATATATATATATATATATATATATATATACTGTTTCTGTCTCTTTATTTATTTTCAAGCTCCTCTTAGGATTTTGGAGATAGACCTCCATAACCATATATATTCTGAAACTACAACATTACTGAGGGTAGTTGGATAAGTATATTTTTCTAAGACTATGAAATGAAAATGTGACAGTTCCAACATCCAAGAATCTTCTTTCTTTTTTTTTTTAAATTAATCTTTGATTTCAGGCCATTGTATCTCTCCTCACATCCATAAAATCATTATTCTTTTTTTCACTATCAGCTCATTCTTTTTCTCACTTTTATGTTGTTATGGTGAAACACACCTATTCTATAGTTAATAGACTCTCCCACCTAATATAAGTAGGAGTAGTAAGAGAAACGAGGGTCAGTCGATGTCGGACGACAATAGTCGACAGTCGAATACGAAAGTAGTCAGCGACCACAAGATTACTCTGCACAATACCTATTATATCAAGTTACTAATGTTTTTTATGATGAACCTATTTCGGACCGATTTAGTACAAATACAAACCTCCACTGTGAAATAACTCCACAACATATGTAATAAATAAATAAATAAATAAAAAGACAGAGATGAAAAATAAAAATCTAAGGACTGGTGCCACATTATGGACATCTCATACAGGTGTGAAAACTTTGGTCTCAAGCTTTTCCAGTTGACCACAAGAATCCATAGGTATTGGATTTTATTAGAAGTAAAGTTAAAGGGACAAATGTAGATTTCAAAGAAGAGAATTTATTTACCAGCTTTGTTGTCAACCAGATTTTATATATATATATATATATATATATATATATATATATATATTTTGAAACTACATTACTCAGGCTACTTGGATAAGTATATTTCATTTTGATCAAAGGGGGGTGCCCCCCTCCTCACACACACTGAAATTTTTTCCGTTTGATTGAAATTAAATTTAAATTTGAACAAGGAAATAATTCCTAGGGTACTTGAATAAGTATCAAAGGGGGTCCTCAGGGGGCACCACACCTCACTGAAAATTTTTTTCCCTTTGATTTAAATTAAGTTTCCACAAAGGAATGACTCCTCTGTCCCTATGTTTATTTTCAAGCTCCTCCCAGGGTTTTAGAGACAGACCCACATAACTATATATATATTCTGAAACTACATTACTGAGGGTAGTTAGATAAGTGTATTTCATTTTGATCAAAGGGGATCCCCGGGGGGAAACCCCCTCAACTGAAATTTTTTTTTCCCTTTCATTTAAATTAAATTTAAATTTGAAGAAGGGAATGGCTCCTTGGATACTTAGATAAGTATCAAAGGGGATCCGCAGGGGGCAAAAAACCTCTACTGAATTTTTTTTTTGCCTTTGAGTTAAATTAAATTTAAATTTGCACAAGAGTATGACTCCTATCCAAAATATAGAAGGAGAAAGCCAGAATATGGAGGTCACACCAACAAGATCAAAATGAGACAATACGAACATCAAGTTGAGCGATCAGTGAGTAGTGCCTTAAAATACATATTTGTTGTGATACTTCAACTGTCATATCAGTGTAGAAATCTGCTCATCATTTCATTCAGTTTTTAGTTTTACAAAATATTTCATCAGAATTTTTATTAACTTTGATGCAACAATTGCAAAAGAAAAAATATATAGAATTTCAGCTAAAATTTTATTCTTTTATTAAATGTTTTAAAAAGGAATATTTTGCTTGTTCGAAATTAAATTTAATCTTAGCTAGAAATTGAAACTAAAATAAAAATTTCAAGAAAGATTTTTCATTTTAAAAATTACTTTTTAACTTTAGGTATTGCATAGTTTTATGCTATATTATTTTACATATTTAGTAGAATTAATAAATGTTTCTTTAAGAAAGTATCACCTGTGATAAAAAGGAAATATCAATTTTATTGTAATATTTTTTTTATTTTTAGAATTCTAAAACATTTCTTTAATGAATCCTAATTCAAAAATAAATAATGTACCCCAGCAATCGTAATTCAAAAGTAAATGAATAAATACTGTACAAGCTCACCTTCCCAAAAAATGCAGTACTTATTCATGACATAATCATCATTATTAATTTTTATATCTGTCTAAGAATGAAAATATTATTTATGAGAAATATTATTAAAATAATCACAAAGATTACTAATAATTATAGAAAATTTAAATATAAAAATATAATTTTATTATTTTTTTTATTTAATGTATTTTACTTGTGGTGGGTTTTATCTATTTTTCAACTTTAGGTAGCAACCTTTTTTTTATAAAATCCCAACCAAAAAAGATTTGAAAAAAACAAAATCAATGCAGACTCTGTTCCAAAATTTTGCCGTAGCATTTTAAGTGCTATTTTCACCAAATAGTTAAATGGAGCTTGCGTTATCAAGGTTCCTAGTTGCAAAAAAAAAAAAAGAAAATTCACAAATTTGGATGAAAAAAAAGAAGACCCCAGGATGATGTCAAAATCTGCAAAAATGTTTCATCATTTGATAGTCAGTTGTTCTTAGTTTAATTTGTAATGTATATAAATGTAGGTAGAAAAAACAAATGTTAGGATAGAAAGGGTAACAAGACACAGCCTGGGGCCCCCATCTACATTTGATCTTTCGCTTATAAAACCACTTCCCTTTAAGACCAATAACTTCCACCCTCTACTGACCACTGTCTTGTACCTTTTGTCTGACTGAAACATTGAAATGGATAAATTCTGTGTTAGTTTTTTGATTTTTTTTTTGTAGATGTCACAGTTAAATTTCTAATTCCAACATGAACTCAGTCTATACCAGGGTTCAATAAAACTGACAAATTTTTTAATGGCTGAAATAAGCTTATTCCCTGAATGAGGTAATTTTGGATTTTATTGCGTACTAATTATTTCCTCTGTGATAATAAATACACAGTTCTTTTTGTGGATCAGTTTTAATATTTTATATTACTGGGATCCACTTGGATTATATACCAATGGATTTATTACCTTTACTATATATATATATATATATATATATATATATATGTATATAATGATTTTCCAAGCGTAGCTTAGATGTGGCACAAGGCCAAAAGTAGGGGGCACCCGGTGAAAATCGAACTCAGTACTCAGCGGTAATTGTTCTAGTGAGACAAGCTTGCTAACCATTACACCGCCTGGAGGTGCCCAAAGATTTTCCAAGCAAAGCTTAGATGTGGCACAAGGCCGAAAGTAGGGGGCACCCAGTGAGAATCGAACTCAGTACTCAGCGGTAATTGTTCTAGTGAGACAAGCTTGCTAACCATTACACCACCTGGAGGTGCCCAAAGATTTTCCAAGCGAAGCTTAGATGTGGCACAAGGCCGAAGGCATGGGGCAACCAGTGAGAATCGAACTCACTTTTCAGTAGTAACTGACCTAGCAAGACAAGCTTGCTAACCCTTACACCATGCCGAGGTGCCCAATATATATATATATATATATATAGTCACATAGCCAAATGATTGAACATTCATGAGACCCAACATGGTCAATTTGTTAGGAACTTGACTTTTTGATAAAATTGGTTTGGTGAGGGTGAGGTGATCCCAGCATATGACTGGATATTTCGCCAAAACTATACCATATGTTCACATAAGCTTTGTGAGTAAAGTTGAATAGATAGAACTGTTAGTCAATGGTTGTGCTAACACAAACTCAAAAGTCACCATGACCGAGGGTTTGAGCGTACTGGCTTTGTCTAAACTGCTGATCATGCCAGATTATGTGCTCACTCCCAGAAACTGTAACTGAGGCTCACTCAGCTTAGTTGCAGTATATAAACCATAGGTCAGCTCTGTGGGTGTTGAACAAAAACACAAACGTGCCTGAGCAGGCATCTGCAATAGGGATTGGCTAGCTATCCTAGCAGGCAGATATACACAGAATCGAGTGGCCAGCCACTATATCTATCTATCTGCATATATATATATATATATATATATATATATATATATATTTTATGCACAGTAATTATTGGAAAGTGCTCAATATCAGTGATAGAGCTAACATATTCAGTTGTATGGATACAAGTTTGTGATCCTATGTTTCTGTTATGGTCCAGTTCCTTGTACCTTGGTGATAGTCCAAGGTAGAACCAATAAAGGAGAACTCGAACACAGGTATGGAATAACACAGATATATTACAAACAGGAATATATACAGAGAAGTAGAAGTGTTAGTATGAACAATCAGGTTTAGTAGAGAGAACAATGTAGTCTCGACCAGTATCACTATTCCAATGTCTTGCAGTAATTGTCTGAATGCGACTCTGTTTCGGACTGCCTCTGACTCGACTCTTGACTCGACTTGAACTATTGACTCCTTGCCTACTCCTGAGGCGCAGTATTTATTAAGTATGGAATAGTACATTATTATTATTATTATGGGTAAGATCCCATAACAGTTTCACACTTTTGCAATCATCAGACAAACTGGTTTATTTTTAAAAAACTGAATCTATTTATGCTTGTTTGTGTTTGATTATGTTTGGTGGGGGAGGGGGAATTTTCTTCTGTGTTTGTTTTGAATGACACTCTCACACACTAAGACACACATACATACAGGTGTAGACATTTTATTTCCCACAAACACACCCATATAAACAATCCAAGTTTAGGCACAGATACACATCCATGCATTTGAGCATATATATATATATATATATATATATATATATACGCAATTGTAATTCTATTTTGGTGTCAAGACTTTAGCGGTCATATATGTAGCAGTGTTTTTTCAACAAGGTGCAGGTGAGGGTGTTCTTGACGTTTTTCAGATTGGCCACCTGCACCGCCAGACAAGCTTACACTTCCTCACACGAACATACATGTAGATGCACATATACATTCCTATTGGTCTAGGTCTTTCACCACCACTTTGGTTAAGTTGGGTTTAATGGTTTTATCTCCTCTGATGGCTGCACCATGGCTGAAGGTTTGAGCATACTGGCTTTTTTCAAAGTGCCTAATGAATTGTTAGAACAATGAAACTTTGAATGTAGGCATATGCATATTTATTAATATATACTTCTTAGCTGTAACCAAAGTGAGCACTGTTTTGTTTACACCTTATATTAAACTGAGTAAATATTTATTTGCTTACCTGTGTATGCATGCTAATGAACATATACACAGTTATCTAGTTATTTGATTTATCCACATTAATACTTATATGTATACTACTAGTATACAGGGGCTTACAGGGAGTGAAAGTAAAAGAGAAGATTGAGAATAGGGAGGACTGAAGAAAGGACAAAAGAAAGGACAAATTTTATATATATATATATATATATATATGTATGTATGTATGTATTATTTTATTATAAAAGATTATAATAAAAACATACTGAAATCGCTACATAAAAGCTTTCATGTTTCAATACTTTGATTGTACTTTTTCAGGTGATGGTAAGAACCTGGTGATTAAATGATTTTTAAGGAAATTTAAAAATGAATTGTTTCCTCTTTTCTGATAGTAGAAATAAAAACAGAAGCAGAAAAATCATTTGGTACACACTCCCATTTAACCAAATGGTTAGTACTAAGTTAGGACAGAAGTTTCTCAATTTAAGAAATAATCCACTTAGTAAGATTTTTAATAGAAATATACTAAAACTAAGCTATAGCTGTACCGATAATCTAGAAAAAATTATTAAAAACATAATAATCACATTTTAAATCAATATAAAAACCTGAGTAATAATTGCCATTCCAAACCAACAAACCCAGAAAATACCAACAAGTGTAATTGTAGAAATTCTAACAAATGTCCATTACAAAACAGATATCAAATAGACTCTCTTGTTTAATTAAGCACTATTTTCACCATAGAAAATCCAACAGTTAAAAAATTTTATATTGGGAGTACCAAGAATTCCTTTAAAACTAGGTGGTACCAACAAGTATTATCTTTTTCCAATAATGTGTATAAAAATAGGATGTCCCTTTCTAAATATTGTTTGAAACTTAAAAGAAGTAAATATGGCAAAATGGAAAATACTAAAAGAAGCTAGAACTTGCAAATCTTTAAATGAACCAAGCTTCTTATCTTTACATGAAAAATTAGAGATAATAAAATTTGCTGACAAAAAAGCTCTATTGAACTAGGAGTGAATTAATTGTAAATTGCCGACACAGTTTATCTTTTACCTTAAAATATAGTTAAATTTTTAAAATTATGTGTTATCATTTCTTATAGCCATAATTTATAATAATATAATGGTCCACCCTCTATGGTTAAGTACCTTATTTTGTTTATTTAGCTTTAATTTTGCTATGTATTGCCATTCAGTTAGTATTATTAATATATTATGCAGATGATCCACATTTTTAATTTTATCTACAGGCCTCTTTAAGAAGCTTTCTGTATATAAATTTTTTTTTTTTTTTCTGTTGACTTTACATCTGATCAAATTATTCCTCCCTTGAACATCCGTTCAAAAAATTGAACATATCATATTTGTCTAGAATCAAGATACATTTGTTGTTGACATATTTTCCACAATTGCCAACAATGGCCTATGATCCAGTTTATCATCATGTGAAAAAATAACTCACCCATCTCCACCCTCTGAGCATAATTTTTTTATTTAACATAGATCTGGTTAATCAAGACATACCCACAAACCTAATTTTAATTTTAACCTTATGTTCCTCTCTTTAACTTTCTGAAAAGAGGTAACAATTCATTTTGAAATTTCCTTAAAAATCATTTAATCACTATCGCCTGAAGAAGTTCAATCAGAGTATTGAAACATGAAAGGTTTTGTGTAACGATTTCAATATGTTTTTATTATAATCTTTTATGATAAAAATAATAATATACTGCTCTACTTTGTATTGAGCACGTTTAAAAAGTAAATGCTATAAACAGTGGAATTTTACTCTATCTGTTCTTTCTCTCATTTATATATATATATATATATATATATATATATATATATATGAATTGGGATCAAAATATGGCTTACAATGTGACAGAAAGATAGGACAAAGAACAAACAGGAAATGTTTGTTCCTTATCCTATCACACGCACAGGCATACCCTACCTATATATATATATATATATATATATATATATATATATATGCATGAACCCATTATATATATTTATATACTAACATGCTTTCAAATATAAAGTAGTCTCTACTTTTATATGTATGAATCTTTAATTTATTCTGTATTTGTCTGTAATGCAATTCTTTAATATTCATGGAAGGTCTGAAGAGATCAGTTCTCTGTTTGCAGTATTCCTTGAATGATTTTAGAAGTCAATAAAAGTTCTTGAATTACATACACATTTGGTTGCATAAGAATGGTCAAAGATGAAGCTTTTTGTCGTGAACAATTATTCTATAAATATTTATGCATGATTGCCATTTATTGCAATTTATTCCAGCGAAGCAAGTGCAATTGGATATAAAAGGTTGACCATTTCCGAGAAAACCTATTTTAGACTGGAAACACTGTATGTAACCATTAATGCACTGATAAATGTAATTTAAGTAATCTATTTTTCATCAAAGACAGACCTCCAAGTTTGTCTTTGATTTTGAGATTAAAATTTTGTATTGTCCAATTAATATATATATATATATATATATATATATATATATATAAGCAAAAGAAAGACTTATCTTAGTTGACACATTTCATCCTCTGACTAGATTTTTATCAGGGCAAATGTAAGGATTTTATTTTGTAACAAGTATTTATAAACAAAAGTAAAAATGTTGTTAGTTTTTTTCAAATTCAACAAAACACTCATAAATATTCATCAGGCTAAGTGAAAAGTCAAGATAAATTATGGAAGATGCTAAGTCATGTAATTTAATAAACAAACTGATTGAATGATGTTTTTGAATTTATTTTTTTATAATATAATTAATATTTATATTATTTTACTTTGGGATTAATTTATATTGTATATATTTTAAATAAAAGGACATTATAAATTTAACCATCTTCTTTTAATCTTATAATATATTTATAGTCATGTATTTTGGGTTGGGAAGGGAATAATTCTTTCAAGAATGGTAATATTTGAAAAAATGTGGTGTGCGGATTTATATTTTGAGAAGATTCGATAGTGGCACTCTTGAGAATTTTCCATCTGTTACTTTCTCTTTTAATAAATGTGGCATTCTTTAGATCAAAGTTGTGCTTGAATTTTTTTCTATGTATAACTAATGCATTTAATAAATTGCTGTGTATAAGATCCTTTTTGTAGTCATGTTTATTTTGTAACAAGTATTTCATATTTTATAACAAGTATTTCATATTTTAAAATTTTTTTCCAAGTCTCCCCAATGTACTGTGAGGAGCAATTGTGACAGCTTATTTTATATATACCTTCTTTAGAATTATTATTGTTATGGGTATTTTGGGTCCTGATCATATCCTTAATGGTTTTGGATATGGTTGTAATTATTTTGATATTAAGATTGCATAAATTGTTTTGGATAATAGATGTTAAGGAGTTATTAGATACAGTGTAACCCGGATATAAGAGACCCTGATATAAGAGAGGTTTTCTCTGGTCCCAAATTAGAGTCCATACTTTCCTAAACAAAATAGACCAAACCCGGATATAAGAGAAACCCGGATATAAGAGACTTCTTCTCCAATCCCGACAAATCTCTTATATCCGGGTTACACTGTAGTATTATATATCTGTTTTTATCTAGTTTATTGTTATTGTTGTCAATAATGTTATTGTCTTTTTTACGGCTGTATATTTTGTAAGCCTTTCTCTTAGTTTATCAAGAAAAATCATTGTTATTCTCAAATAAAACATTAATGCAATATTGACTCACAAAAAAAAGCAAAATATTCTTACAAACTAAAATATGTTTAAGCTTTCAATAACCCACAATTGAAAAAGATAATATTTGTTTGGTGCAAGGCCAGGTGAATATGGGGGATAGATTAGAAGAGACCAACCCAGTTCCAAAATGTCTTCTTGTTTTGATGTGTGGCTTTGCATTGTCACGGAGGAGAACAGTATTTTTCTGATAGGGCACTTTCTGATTAAGCTTTATTTATTGTTGCATCGGCTCAACATATAAATGTGTGTTACAATCTTCCTAAAACAAGATCTTCTTTTGTTCCATTCTACAGTAATTGCCACCACTGGCTAAATGTGAATGCTTCAAAACCCAACACTTAACTAAAATTCCATCAACTGTGCATCAACACTGCACATAGCTACCATTTTTACTCACACACTCAAAGAAAAAATAAGCAATATAATCCAGAATTTCCACCCAATAGCACCTATTTGTGCCTAAAGAAACAAAATAAAAACTGGAGCTGATTTGAGCCTAAGAAAGGACATAAAAAACTATCAAAGCAACATTTTCAGCAGTCGCATGATATCTTGGCCTAGATTCAAAATGGACATTTAAACAAAGATATTCACTGTCAAAAATGATATTCTGTTATGTTGACATAGAAGTTTTCTATGTAACAATAATGGTCACAGAATAGCAGATGCTGGTCGTCAGTTCGTAATGTGGTTCTATGACATCATACCACATGAGAGAGCGTAATATTAACAACACAAGCATATGTTCAGATGCAATGTGTTGTGATTATATATATATATATATATATATATATATATATATATATATATATAATAGACTATTTACATTGTTCAGTCTTGTCTTTATTGTTATATTCACAATGTTTCGGCCATTGTACTCTCCAGTTTTCTTCAGGTGATATACGTAGGAATTTTGAACCAAACACTTTATTTCATCCACTGTGGTAGATTGTTCTATTTCTACATGCCACGCCACAGTTGATAAAAGCCTTGGTTGAAGTAATTCAGCGATTTGACTCAAAGAGTTGTAAGTTCAATACCTGGCCACAGCAGAGGTGAACAAAAACTTGGTGAGCTGAGTTACTAAAAGGAAATAACTAAAACTGATATACCCAAAAAAGGCATGGCATGTGGAACTAGAACAATCTACCCTGGTGGATGAACGAAAGGGTGAGGTTCAAAATTCCAACATATATCACCTGAAGGTCAAAGCATACAGTGACTAAAACATTGTGAATATGACAAAGATGAGGATAACAGTCTGAACAATGTCAGTATTCTATTTTATACATATAGTCCAAACAACGTAAATAGTGTAAATAGTTATAATACCTCATCTCAAACATATAGACAGAGATATAATAGAATAATATATAATAATGATGAAATAATTATATATAACAGAATAATAGTAAAAGCAGTTTTACTGAATATAAGATGAACAAAATATCAACATTTTTTATAAATATTGATAATTATGATCTGTTTTTTCAACTAAATTCAGAATATTTATATATATATATATATATATAAATTTCCAAGAGGATAGAATCCAGGTAAAGCTCAATGTCCAGGACAGAGCAAGAATATAATATAATATAAATAATATAATATAAAAGGCTCAAACACTAATATTCCATGGTTATAATTTATTACATTGGAATCATAATCACAATCCAATTCATCAGACCTACAAATTCAAAAAGCCTTGTGATTACAATTCTAATGTAAGAAATTATAACCATGGAATATTAATATTTGAGCCTTTTATATATATATATATATATATATATATATATATATATATATATATAAAAAAGAAAGAACAGTCAGATTTATAAGCCACAGTTCTTTAGCATTTATTTTTAAAACCAGTGCTTGATACACAGTAGAGCATAATATTATAATATTATTATTTAATAATATGTATTCATCACAACACAGAAATTACCATGTTTCAGAACTAAAAACTAAATTTTAAATTAAACTTAAAACTAAAAACTTTTCATGTAGGCACAAAGAACATAGGTCATGTAAAGATCTACAAGTTCTCATTGTTTTTTTAATAATTTCCATCTTACTGTGGGTCTTTTATTCTGTTTTTTGTTTTATTATAATTTTTTCTAAATTATCAGTACTAAAAATTTAGAAAAAATTATCAATAATTTTAAATAAGTACTTAAACCAGAATCAAAAACTTAGTGATCAAGAAATAAGAATAAATAATAGTAAAGGAAAATTATGTAACTGTAGGGATCCTATAAATTTTCCATTGAATAATAAATGTCTCACAGAATCTATAGTTTATTAATGTACTATCTCATCTATTGAGAATCCTAAGATTAAAAAAATTTATACTGGTAGCACTAAAAATAATATTAAATAAAGGTGCAGCCAATATCTGTCTTCCTTCAAAAAGAATTTGCATCATAGCTAAATATTCCTATCCAAATATTTTTGGCATTAAAAACAAATAAAACACCCACAGTAAAATGGAAATTATTAAATATATATATATATAGATGCATGTGTTATTAAAGACTGCAGAACTTTTCCATTTGATAGTCATTCTTTCACTTTTTTCTTGCTTTCTTGCAAGTTTCTTTATATTTAGGTGGTTATGGGATCTTACCCATAACAATAATAATGGACTATTCCATACTTAATAAATACTGCGCCTCAGGAGTAGGCAAAGAGTCAGTAGTTCAATTCGAGTCAGAGACAGTCCGAAACAGAGTCGCGTTCAGACAATTACTGCAAGACATTGGAATAGTGATACTGGTCGAGACTACACTGTTCTCTCTACTAAACCTGATTGTTCATACTAACACTTCTACTTCTCTGTATATATTCCTGTTTATAATATATCTGTGTTATTTCATACCTGTGTTCGCATTCTTCTTTATTGGTTCTACCTTGGACTATCACCGTGGTACAAGGAATCGGACCATAACATTAGGTCTAAGATATTGAAAAAAAGACCCCAGTTCTTGTTTTTTTGCCGAGCACTTTTGGTTGTTGTCAACCATCATCATGGCTGTATGTTTTGGTTTAAATTAGGCTTCAAATTTATTATTTTTTTATAGATATTATTTTTGTGTATTTAGGCAATGTTATAGGATTAGTTCATTAGCAGTTGGGAGGAGGTTGGTAATTATTATTTGGAGGATTAGATTAAATCCTATTTTATTTATGTTGAGTTTTTGGTTTTTAATTGTGATGGCTTCAAGAATATGTATTTGGGCAGCAATCCCACTTTTGTACATGTTTCATTAAAGATGACTGACAAGTTACTGTGAGTAAGCTTTTTATTTAATTTTTCTTGTGTTTATATCAGTGTTTTCTTTTCTGGACAGAAAGTGTGTAAAAATTGTCCAAATGTTCTGCATATCTGAGCGCTTTTGACTATTCTTTTAGGCATTATCAAGGATGATTTTTATTTTTAACTGAATGTATAAATTTTTTTATGCATATATCTAGACTTATCAGAATGTTTTTTTTTTGTTATTTTTTTCCAAACATGGTCAGCACATTTTGGCCATGTTCATAGTTGATGCTATTGAGTGTTGGCTTTTCTGTTTTATTATTAGTGCTTCCATTATTCTTTGTCTTTTTGTACATGTGTATGAGGCTATTATACTTACATGTATATATATATATATATATATATATATATATATATATATATATATATATATATATATATAATAGGATAATATAATATATAAAAGAATAGTGTAATAGAAAATAGTGTAATCTTATTGAATAGGATGAGAACCACAAAATGTCAGCATTTTCTATAAATATTGATAATTATTATGTTTTTTCAAAGAAATTTAGAATGAATGATTTATGAGAATACAGGCAGCATATATATATATATATATATATATATATATATATATATATATATATATATATATATATATTGATTGTTGGTTTTTTCTGAAGCCAAGAAAATTACCTGCTGTGGTATGTTGACACCAGCAGGGTTTAACTTCATGATTGAAAGTAAAAATAAAATTCTAAATTATTTTGTCAGATCTTGTCAATAAATTTGGGGAACTTTTGAATTGAAATGACCTTTTCAAAGACAAAAATAAATAAGAGAAAATAAAGTTCTTCATTTAATCATGCTGTGATCTTGAGAAGTGGCCGATGGGACATTGGAGCCTTAACTTGTGTGTACATCTTATATATAAAGTCCAAGTGTGTGTGTGTGTGTGTGTGCGCGCACTCCAAACACTGAAAATTTAATTAAATATATAAATTTAATTAAATATATAAATTTAATTTTGTGTCCATATGTACGTGCTTGAAAATTGCATAAAACTGTGATATTAAATAAACATGGTTTTATCATTTATATCTACAAATGGGTGCTGAAAAATACTTGGCTTTACCAAGAAGTTCTTTCAGAAAAGAATTCTAATAACTGGTCATTTGGTCAGATTTTGCGGAGTGAGTGGTGCTGATAAGTTTTCAGCACTCCCTCATACCAAATACCCACGCAAGTGGCATGTCAAACAAAGTCGTGTTTCAATTAGGTTGGGAGCTTGTGCAGTAGAGATAAAAAGTTGCTGAAGCCCCCTTAGCACTTTCCTTTTTGGAGATGCCTCAGACATCAGGTAATGACACTCACTCCTCCTGAAGTAGAAGTATTAACTGTGAAGACAGCCTCTTGGAGTTTGACCCCATAATATCCAGTTTAAGCACTTCAGCCTGATTGGGCACATTGTTTTTTTAAAGCAATTCACGCCAAGCAAGGTGGGAGTGCTATTAGCACACAAGGGGGTTACAGAGGATTGAGAACAAGAGTAAAGAGTCATGTTTGAGGAAAGGATACAGAGAAGGACAGAAAACAAGATCAAGGTATCAGATGTCAACTGACATTACACTTAGATATTTGAAGATTATTGCTATCAGAGAAGCAAGCAAGGGGAAGGGAGTTCCACAGATAGGAAGTGTGAGAGAAGAAACTGTTTGAGTAGAAGAGGTGGTTACATTTAACCATTTCAACAGTGAAAGGGTAGGTCAGAGATGCCAGCCTAATAGCTCGCTTAAATTCTTGCAGTAGGGAACCAGTGAAAGTAGCTTGTCGGAACAGTTGTTGTGAAAATACTTGTAGAAGAGACAGAGGTAAGCCATGGCACGTCTGTGAGAAAGTGACTCTAGACTAGATGCCAGATCAGGTCTTTTCACATTGCATATTCGTCTCTGGATTTTGTCGAGGACCTAGAGATGTACAGCAAGGGCACCAGACCATTTATGGCACCAATATTCCATGCAAGGACGGATGGTTGATTTAGAGATTTGAAAGATGGACTCAGACGAAAAAATACTCTCTGGTATTCTAGGGATTTTCTTTTATATACCATGTGGACATTGGCAATCATAGCTATCTACAATTTCTTGTTCTTTGTAGCTCTTAATGACATTTGTCTTTTTGTAATTTCACCCAAACCCTTCTCTGCCATCCATTCACTCAAGCATTATGCATTGCTTTCCTCTGGCCTTCTTACCTTCAGTCTGCCTTGTGAATAACAGATTTGCCAAGCCCTCTTTTCTTATTATGTGCCCCATAAATTTCAACTATCTCTTTCTGATGGTAAGCATAAGTGTACTTTTTGTTACCCTTGTCTCTTGAACTTCATCATTGCTTGCATGTTGTGTCTATGGTATTCTCAGCATATTTCTGTAGAAGCACATTTCTGCTGCTTCAAGTCTCTTCTTCATCTGTGAGGAGATTGTCCAGCATTCACTGCCATATAGGAGGACTGATGCTTTAGTAAACGTTTCTTTGTTTCTTAATACTTTGCTTAGCTTTGGGAAGGCATCTTTCAATATCCCAATGCACTTTCATATTTCCGTATTACATTTTCTTTCCTCTGTTAATACACTTCCCAGATATTTAAATTATTGCATCTGTTTGATTTTGGTATCCCCAATTTGTAATTTGCATGTTGTGCTGTCTCTTTTGCTAATAACTATGCATTCTGTCTTCTTGCAATTGATGCTTAGTCCTTTCTTCTTGCTTTTCTTCACTACTTTCTGTCAGAGTTCTTTTAGTTTCCTTTCTGTGTCTGCTATCAACATTGTGTCATTTGAATAATCTATCATTCATCTGTGCATTGAATACTTTTGCCATATCTGGTCTGGTACTCCTGATATTCGTCTTGAGGTACTTGACAAAATCCACAGAAGGATCTGCAATGTAATAAATCCTGATATGGTGTCTTGACTTTAATCACTTTCTCACCAACATGACATGGCTTCCCTCTGTCTTTCCTACAAATAATTTTATGGCAACTGCTCTGACAAGCTTTTTTCCTTGGTGCCCTAACTACGTGAATTTAAGTGTGCTACTAGATTGGCATTGAGGTCCCACTCTTTTACTGTTGAAATAGTTAAATGTAACCACCATTTCTACTCCAATATTTTCTTTTCTCGCACTTCCTGTCTGTAGAACTCCCTCCCGTTTACTGTTTTCCCTGATAACTAAAATCTTCAAAAATTTAAATGCAACATCAATCGCCATCTTGTATCTTATTGAATCCCATTCGTCTTCTATCCTTTCCTTAATCCCCCCTATACTCAGTTTTTTCTCTCACTTTCACTCTCTGTAACCCCCTGCAAACTAGTAGCATTTCCACCTTGCTTGGGGCGAAATGATCAAAAATATATATATATTTATTAACAACATAAGATATATATATATTTTATGTTGTTAATATTGTGGCTGCAGTGCTTTATATCTTGCTGTTTTTGCTTAATGGAGATAACTAATTTGCATATTCATGTTTAACAACAAATGTTAAAAAATACCTCTTCTGTTATTCATTTCCAGTTTAGTCTTTTCTGAGCTTTATAAATAAGTGATCATTTTATTGATAGTTTTTGTAATTATATTGCTCAGTCATTTGAATAAAGCTACTCTGAAAGTGATAACAACCTTAGCATTTAGATCACAGCTTTGGAGTAAAGTGAAGTAAACAATATTTGCATGTTTCATTTTTTTTAATCATTTCATCCCACTCAAGATGATAAAGCCGCTAAAACACAAGGGTTTACTGATAGTGAAAGAAACTGAGCAAACATTGAGGAGAAAGGATATTAAAAGACCAAGATTCAATAATTGACATGTCATTTAGATTTTTGAAGATCATAGATGACTGGAAAGCAAGAAACCAGAAAAGGTTCCAAGAGAAGAAACTATTGGTATAGAGCTGACAGTTACATTCAGCAATAAAATGATGAGACCTAATTGCCAATCTAGTAGTCTGTTTAAATTAGGCTTCAGCAATATTTGTCCCTTTTCCAAGACACCTCATACCCCATTTTGTCATTCATTCACACAAGTTGATCAGATAGATGGCCCACTGCTTTCCCCTGTTTCTTTTGCCTTCAATATGTCCTGTGAGTATCAAATTCTCCAAGCCCAACTTCCTAATGATATTGAAAAAATTTCAGCTATCTCTTTCAAATTCTGGGTATAAATGTGCTTTTTGTATCCATTTTCATTAAGTTTTGTTGATTACCCAATCCCTCTATAGTATTCTCAGCATCCTTCTGTAGAACCATATTTCTGCTGCCTCTTGTTATCTCTTCCTCTGTGATTGATCGATTTGTTTTTTGAAAGCTTATCAGCCATTTTGCAGGTTATTTTAATCCAGGAAATATTTCTTGATTGTAAGATTTTTTGGGAAGAAATGGCATTTTACTAATACAGGTCCGACTGTTTAACCCATAGCTGGGGTGGAGAAAAGGTAGATTCACACCTTTGCCAATATTTGCATGTAAGTGAATATAACAAATCCAACTAAGAATTGAACATGGTTCTTCAATTTCCAATTTCAAGTCTTTATCCATTATATCACCCAGACATCCAAGCTTACAGCACCTGGTATTCCTAAGCAGTTACCCATCTAGGTACGGACTAGACTCGATATTGCTTAACTTTGGTGATCCGTTGAGAACTGATCTTTCAACATGATATGGCTGCAAGACATTTTCCTTGAACAGGTTAAGATTGTAGTGATAGGGGAAACATCCTCTTGGGAGTCAGTTCCACAGAGCAGTGGTTTGCATGAAAAAGCTGCCACCCAAATAACTGTTAAAGTTTGGTTTTTGAATGGGAATTATTTCAAAATGCTGAGTGTAATTACTGAAGAAGGAACTTGACAATGCCACTTTTGAAGCTTGGGGTTTATATGTGTTTTATATCCAAAAGCAGATCAAAATGCCTATAGCCTGACAAGTAATCATTAGCTGAATATTACCATAAAATGTTCATGCTAAAATATTTGGTTTATGTGGTTAATATTTACTGTAGAATTAGGTGCCTTGACAAGGAAGAAGTTAATGTTGAAATAGAAATATTTCTTGTGTCAGCCCTATGCCTTTTTTATATTTAGGTTACAGGCTTATTGATGTACTTACATATGTATGAGTGCTTCTTTTGTTGATACACTGTGTCCCTTCAGGAGTTGATTAAACTTTGACACTTCTAAGATTTCCCTAAAAGTATGCTAAGAATGCTTTCATCAACCTATTATATCTGTTCAAATGCTAAATCTACAATGTAAATTTTGATGACTGCTTGCTTCTTACCTCAAGTCTGCTGTCTGAATGTAGAACATTTCACTCAAATATCTTAATAACCAAAATGGCAGAAAACTAAGAAGTAATTGTATTATTTATAGTGTGTTTGTGGAGGGGATAATTTTATATTTCCAGACCCCACCAAACTTTCTTCTTTGCTTGCCTCAATATTGAAGGTTAAGATTCATTATCTGCTGTAGATGATGTGGAAGGCTTGAAATGCATTCTATCATCACTGAGCAGACCCTGAATACTCACCTATTGGGATAAACTGATGTTCTCTCAAACTCACAGATAGGCCTCATGACTTGAGTACCTATTAGGTCTTAACCTCTTCTCAGACCTCAAGTTAAACTCATACATATGATACATTGCTAAGAATACTGGTTGGTTCTCTGTACTTCTCCACTAAGTACCTGATTCCTCATGCTTTCCTTTATCTTTATGAGAGACAGATCCGGCCTAAAGTGGGGTACTGCTGTAATATTTGAGTAAGTCTTCACTTTCCAGTCTCAAAAGAGGCCAAGAACATCTCTGCATCCTTGTGGATGACAAATTATTTCTATATAATTATCATATATACTCGACTCTCATGTCAAATTCGACATATAAGGATCAAGCAGATCAGTTCCTAGGAAACCGACAGCCCGACAACAGCACGTGAGATTTGATTATAGTGATGAAGGTTTCGTGCAGGACCATCCACACTTTTTGAAGGGCCGGTTACAGAGACCTGGTGCACTACATGCCACAAGGTCCCCCAAACGACACTCAGCAGGTTTTGAATTTAGAGTTGTCCTTCTCCTAGACCAGTTGCCATCCAAGGCTATAGAACCCAGTCCGTCCTGCTATTTACCCACAGCTGGAGGGAGAAGAAGAGGATTCACACCTTTCCCAAGGGTATTAGCATGTAAGTGAATGTAATGGATTCGACTGGAATTCATCGAATTTGGCTCTCCGATTTCTCAATCCAAGCCGCTATCCATTACTCCAACGTGCCTCCTATATATATATATATATATATATATATATATATATATATATATATAAGTAATTTTTTAATGGATTTTTTTAATCTATTTCTTATTATTATAAATTTTATTTTTAGTGGGTACACATGTCCCAAGCTGACATCCATGTTTTGTTTTTTTTTTTTCTTAACCAACTGGAATGGTCAGTTTCCTATCCTCTATCTTTACAAGAGTCAGATCAGACCAAAAATGGGATACTGCTACCATATATGGGAAAGAGCTGCCCACTCTTCACTTTCCAGTCTTGATAGAGTCCAAAAGCATCTCTGCATCCTTGTGGGTGATGAATTATTTTCTACAATCACATTTCCATAGATGAAACATTGCAAGCTTCTCATTGCTCTATTGTTATTTCCATGGAAAGTGTTCGGATGAACTACATTCCTTAGTTCCACCAGTTCTAACCTTTCTAGCTAAGACCCACCATGTCATGCACATTGTAGCAAACCACCTTAATTTTCTTCATTTTCCATTGGTGAGATATAAGTTCCTCTTGAACAGCTTCTTCCCACAAACTGCTGCTTTGTGGAACCTACTCCCAAGTGGATGCTTCCCTGATCCCTATGATCTTAACCTGTTCAAGTCTAATGCTAACCATTATCTTTACTATATACCCCTATAAACTGTACTCTCTAATACTCTACTTTGAGTGGCTCTTGGGCTTTGTACAGGGTGAACATCATTGTATAAAACAAAGATTATACCTGATTGCTTCACTTCATAGATTTTTCTATCATACAGTTCAGGTATTTTAAGATACATTTTGTTAATGAATGTTTAAAATAAATTGAGAAGAAGCACAGAGGCTGATAGACACAGTTCAAAAATTATCCCACCTTCATATTGTGATACAGGGTGTTGTCCCTATAGTAGTTGCTTGGCAGTGGCCATCTTGTTTTGCAGGATATTTGCTGCTTTAGCACGCAGAACTTTTTTATTTTTTGGTGAGTTTCAGAGATTTTCCTAAATCTGTACAATAGTTGACTGATTGAACAAGCAGTAGATATCGGATTAAATTTCAGATATACTTTCTGCCTGAATTCTCTGATAATGAGTTATCATTATTTACACTATTTATATTCAGGCTTTTGTTCTCTTCCTTGTTGTTATCACAAGTCTTCAACCTTTGAGCCCACTTTACTCAGGTATATATCTATTTTGCAATCAGTAAAGGACTGAGTAAACTTCAGAGACACTTAGCAAGATGCCAAGATCTTTTCATCAAAATATATCTGTTAAAACCTAAAATGTAAATTTTGATTTCTTTTATTCTTCTTACATCTGCTTTCATTATTTTTTGGTGTCAGTCAACCCTGCCCTCTATATATAGCATGTTCCAATAAAGCGTTTCAAAAACCAAAATGGCAGAAAGCTATGAAGAGATTATTACTTTATAGTAGGAAAAATTTTTAGCGTATCCGGGCCCATCCCCCAAATAACTTTCTTCTCTGCTTGCTTCAGTATAAAGGGGCACAGTTCATTGTCTGCTGCAGTTGAGGTGGAACGCTTGAAATCCAACTGTATGCCTGATTGCTTCACTCCATGCAGTCCTAATACTTTAAGACACATTTTGATAATAGACATGCAAAATAAATTGAGAGGAAGCACAGATGATGATAGACACAGTTCAAAGACATGGCAGCTTGATAATGTGATGCAAAGTTTAATTCCTGGGAAAGGAGCTTGACGGTGATACTCTTGATGCATAGGTTTATGATCTATGATGAATGGTAAATGCTATTTTCTTTGTCTTTTGTGAAAGTGAAAATCCTTATCAGATTTTTTTTAATTTCGTTGAAACTGGTTGTAATATGGTTCTTTCATGAAATGAACAGATATGAAGCTTTGTGAAAACAAAGTTGTCGTGTGACCAACATAAAAATTATTTTTTGTTTTTTCTGTTGGAGATACAATATTCCCAAGGACATTTAAATTTATATATAATGTTGGTTTTCTGCAACACATTAATTGGTGGGAAGGAGTCATTATGAATGATTAAATAGAATATACTGAATTTAGTATAGTATATAATTAATTTTATTTTTTTAGTAGAATCTGTGGTGGATATATTAGTAGTTATTAGTTTTTTAGGATATTTACATCCTGTTCATAATTAGAATATATTTGATTTCGAATATAAAAGATTAATATGTTTAGGATTATTTGAAGAAGTATTATATTCTGTATCTGTCTATATTTCTGAGATGAGGTATTATGTACACTATTTACATTATTCGGACTATTGTCCTCATCTTTGTTGCCATATTTATTGCAACGTTTCAGCTGTTCAGTATCTGTCTATATTTCTGAGATGAGGTATTATGTACACTATTTACATTATTTGGACTATTGTCCTCATCTTTGTTGCCATATTTATCACAACGTTTCGGCCTTTCAGTATCTGTCTATATTTCTGAGATGAGGTATTATGTACACTATTTACATTATTCGGACTATTGTCCTCATCTTTGTCGCCATATTTATTACAACGTTTCAGCCTTTCAGTATCTGTCTATATTTCTGAGATGAGGTATTATGTACACTATTTACATTATTCAGACTATTGTCCTCATCTTTGTCGCCATATTTATTACAACGTTTCGGCCTTTCAGTATCTGTCTATATTTCTGAGATGAGGTATTATGTACACTATTTACATTATTCAGACTATTGTCCTCATCTTTGTCGCCATATTTATTTACAACGTTTCAGCTGTTCAGTATCTGTCTATATTTCTGAGATGAGGTATTATGTACACTATTTACATTATTTGGACTATTGTCCTCATGTCACAACGTTTCGGCCTTTCAGTATCTATATTTCTGAGATGAGGTATTATGTACACTATTTACATTATTCAGACTATTGTCCTCATCTTTGTCGCCATATTTATTACAACGTTTCAGCTGTTCAGTATCTGTCTATATTTCTGAGATGAGGTATTATGTACACTATTTACATTATTCGGACTATTGTCCTCATCTTTGTCGCCATATTTATTACAACGTTTCAGCTGTTCAGTATCTGTCTATATTTCTGAGATGAGGTATTATGTACACTATTTACATTATTCAGACAATTTCAGCTGTTCATATCTGTCTATATTTCTGAGATGATATTTATTACTATTTACATTATTCAGACTATTGTCCTCATCTTTGTCGCCATATTTTTCAAGCCTTTCAGTATCTGTCTATATTTCTGAGAGATGAGGTATTTTATGTACGGACTATTTTCATCTTTATTCATATTTACAACGTTTTCAGTATCTGTCAATATTTTGAGATGAGGTATTATGTACACTATTTACATTATTTATTGTCCTCATCTTTTTATTACAACGTTTCAGCTGTTCAGTATCTGTCTATATTTCTGAGATGAGGTATTATGTACACTATTTACATTATTTGGACTATTGTCCTCATCTTTGTTGCCATATTTATCACAACGTTTCGGCCTTTCAGTATCTGTCTATATTTCTGAGATGAGGTATTATGTACACTATTTACATTATTCGGACTATTGTCCTCATCTTTGTTGCCATATTTATCACAACGTTTCAGCTGTTCAGTATCTGTCTATATTTCTGAGATGAGGTATTATGTACACTATTTACATTATTCGGACTATTGTCCTCATCTTTGCTTTTCAGTATCTGTCCATATTTATTATTAGGACTATTGTCCTCATCGCCATATTTTTCAACGTTTCAGCCTTTCAGTATCTGTCTATATTTCTGAGATGAGGTATTATGTACACTATTTACATTATTCGGACTATTGTCCTCATCTTTGTTGCCATATTTATTACAACGTTTCAGCTGTTCAGTATCTGTCTATATTTCTGAGATGAGGTATTATGTACACTATTTACATTATTTGGACTATTGTCCTCATCTTTGTTGCCATATTTATCACAACGTTTCGGCCTTTCAGTATCTGTCTATATTTCTGAGATGAGGTATTATGTACACTATTTACATTATTAGGACTATTGTCCTCATCTTTGTTGCCATATTTATCACAATGTTTCAGCTGTTCAGTATCTGTCTATATTTCAGTATCTGTCTATTATTTGGACTATTGAGATGAGGTTTTATGTATCTGTCTGAGATTTACATTATTTGGACTATTGTCCTCATCTTTGTTGCCATATTTATTACAACGTTTCAGCCTTTCAGTATCTGTCTATATTTCTGAGATGAGGTATTATGTACACTATTTACATTATTCGGACTATTGTCCTCATCTTTTGTCGCCATATTTATGCAACGTTTAGGTCTTTCAGTATCTGTCTATATTTCTGAGATGAGGTATATGTACACTATTTACATTATTTGGACTATTGTCCTCATCTTTTCGCCATATTTATTACAACGTTTCGGTCTTTCAGTATCTGTCTATATTTCTGAGATGAGGTATTATGTACTATTTATTTCGGACTATTATTATGGACTATTGTCCTCATCTGTCTATATTTTTGAGATGAGGTATTATGTTATTTACATTATTTGGACTATTGTCCTCATCTTTGTTTCAACGTTTCAGCTGTTCAGTATCTGTCTATATTTCTGAGATGAGGTATTATGTACACTATTTACATTATTTGGACTATTGTCCTCATCTTTTGTTGCCATATTTATCACAACGTTTGGCCTTTCAGTATCTGTCTATATTTCTGAGATGAGGTATTATGTTACTATTTACATTATTCGGACTATTGTCCTCATCTTTGTCGCCATATTTATTACAACGTTTCAGCCTTTCAGTATCTGTCTATATTTCTGAGATGAGGTATTATGTACACTATTTACATTATTCAGACTATTGTCCTCATCTTTGTTGCCATATTTATCACAACGTTTCAGCTGTTCAGTATCTGTCTATATTTCTGAGATGAGGTATTATGTACACTATTTACATTATTTGGACTATTGTCCCTCATCTTTGTTGCCACTTATTTATTACAACGTTTGGCCTTTCAGTATCTGTCTATATTTCTGAGATGAGGTATTATGTACACTATTTACATTATCGGACTATTGTTCATCTTTGTTGCCATATTTATTGTCCTGTTCATGTCTATTTTCGCACTATTTACATTATTTGGACTATTGTTCATCTTTGTTGCCATATTTATCACAACGTTTCAGTTCAGCATCTGTCTATATTTCTGAGATGAGGTATTATGTACACTATTTACATTATTCAGACTATTGTCCTCATCTTTGTCGCCATATTTATACAACGTTTCTGTTCAGTATCTGTCTATATTTCTGAGATGAGGTATTATGTACGCTATTTACATTATTTGGGCTATTGTCCTCATCTTTGTTGCCATATTTATCACAACGTTTCAGCTGTTCAGTATCTGTCTATATTTCTGAGATGAGGTATTATGTACACTATTTACATTATTCAGACTATTGTCCTCATCTTTGTTGCCATATTTATTACAACGTTTCAGCTGTTCGTATCTGTCTATATTTCTGAGATGAGGTATTATGTACACTATTTACATTATTCAGACTATCCTCATCTTTGTCGCCATATTTATTACAACGTTTCAGCCTTTCAGTATCTGTCTATATTTCTGAGATGAGGTATTATGTACACTATTTACATTATTCGGACTATTGTCCTCATCGTTTTGTGAGATGCCATTATTTATTGTCCTCATCTTTGTTGCCACAACGTTTCAGCTGTTCAGTATCTGTCTATATTTCTGAGATGAGGTATTATGTACACTATTTACATTATTTGGACTATTGTCCTCATCTTTGTTGCCATATTTATACAACGTTTCAGCTTTCAGTATCTGTCTATATTTCTGAGATGAGGTATTATGTACACTATTTACATTATTGGGACTATTGTCCTCATCTTTGTTGCCATATTTATCACAACGTTTCAGCTGTTCAGTATCTGTCTATATTTCTGAGATGAGGTATTATGTACACTATTTACATTATTCGGACTATTGTCCTCATCTTTGTTATATATTTTATCACAACGTTTTATCTGTCTATATTGAGGTATTTGTACACTAACATTATTCGGACTATTGTCCTCATCTTTCAGTATTTGTCTATATTTCAGCCTTTGAGATGTCTAGAGATATTATGTACACTATTTACATTATTCGGACTATTGTCCTCATCTTTGTTGCCATATTTATCACAACGTTTCAGCTGTTCAGTATCTGTCTATATTTCTGAGATGAGGTATTACACTATACACATTATTTGGACATTGTCCTCATTATTTATCACAACGTTTCGGACTATTGTCCTGAGATGAGGTATTATGTACACATTTACATTTTAGGACTATTGTCCTCATCTTTTATCACAACGTTTCAGCTGTTCAGTATCTGTCTATATTTCTGAGATGAGGTATTATGTACACTATTTACATTATTTGGACTATTGTCCCATCATATTTTGTTTTGCTTTTCAGTATTTATTTCTGAGATGAGGTATTTGTACACTATTTCATTAGACTATCCTCTTTGTCATATTTATTTCAGCCTTTGAGATGAGGTATTTTATGTGTACACTATTTACATTATTCGGACTATTGTCCTCATCTTTGTCGCCATATTTATTACAACGTTTCGGCCTTTCAGTATCTGTCTATATTTCTGAGATGAGGTATTATGTACACTATTTACATTATTCGGACTATTGTCCTCATCTTTGTCGCCATATTTATTACAACGTTTCAGCCTTTCAGTATCTGTCTATATTTCTGAGATGTATTATGTACACTATTTACATCATTCGGACTATTGTCCCTCATCTTTGTCGCCATATTTATTGCAACGTTTCGGGTCTTTCAGTATCTGTCTATATTTCTGAGATGAGGTATTATGTACACTATTTACATTATTCAGACTATTGTCCTATCTTTGTTGCCATCTTTGCTGTTCAGTATCTGTCTATATTTGAGATGAGGTATTACACTATTTACATTATTTGGACTATTGTCCTCATCTTTGTTGCCATATTTATCACAACGTTTCAGCCTTTCAGTATCTGTCTATATTTCTGAGATGAGGTATTATGTACACTATTTACATTATAGGGACTATTGTCCTCATCTTTTCGCCATATTTATTACAACGTTTCAGCCTTTCAGTATCTGTCTATATTTTGAGATGAGGTATTATGTACACTATTTACATTATTCAGACTATTGTCCTCATCTTTGTTGCCATATTTTCGTTTCAGCTGTTCAGTATCTGTCTATATTTCTGAGATGAGGTATTATGTACACTATTTACATTTTGGGACATTATCTTTGTTGCCATATTTATTACAACGTTTGGCCTTTCTTTATCTGTCATATTTCTCATGAGGTATTATTATTTACATTATTCGGACTATTGTTCATCTTTTGTTGCCATATTTATCACAACGTTTCGCTTTCAGTATCCATATTTCTGAGATGAGTATCTATTTCTATATTTCACAACGTTTGAGATGAGGTCTATATGAGATATGTACACTATTTACATTATTTGGACTATTGTCCTCATCTTTGTTGCCATATTTATTACAATCTTTCAGTATCTGTCTATATTTCTGAGATGAGGTATTTATCACTAACATTATTCGGACTATTGTCCTCAGCCATATTTATCACAACGTTTCAGCTGTTCAGTATCTGTCTATATTTCTGAGATGAGGTATTATGTACACTATTTACATTATTCAGACTATTGTCCTCATCTTTGTTGCCATATTTATCACAACGTTTCAGCTGTTCAGTATCTGTCTATATTTCTGAGATGAGGTATTATGTACACTATTTACATTATTTGTCCTCATCTTTTGTCCGTTTCATCTATTTGTGAGCCATATTTATTGTCCTCATCTTTGTTGCCATATTTATCCACAACGTTTGCCTTTCAGTATCTGTCTGTCGCTATTTATTATTTCTGAGATATTTATCACAACATTTTCAGCTGTTATTATTTCTGAGATGAGGTATTATGTACACTATTTACATTATTTGGGCTATTGTCCTCTATATCTTTACATTATTTGGACTATTGTCCTCATCTTTGTCGCCATATTTATCACAACGTTTCAGCTGTTCAGTATCTGTCTATATTTCTGAGATGAGGTATTATGTACACTATTTACATTATTCAGACTATTGTCCTCATCTTTGTTGCCATATTTATCACAACGTTTCAGCTGTTCAGTATCTGTCTATATTTCTGAGATGAGGTATTATGTACACTATTTACATTATTCGGACTATTGTCCTCATCTTTGTTGCCATATTTATTACAAAGTGAAAGCCGTTGTACGCTCCGGCCTTCTTCAGATGGTTGGTATGTCAAACTGAACCCTTTATTTCGCTCACTGGGGTAGACTGTTCTTGTCCACATGCCATGTTTAATGGATGTCAGTTATCAGTTATCTCCTGTTAATTCCCCTCTCCCCTTTATATTTCTTTCCACAGCTGCATGGGATAGTGTACACACAACCTTTAGTCATGTTCTCCTCTGGGGGGGGGTCTTACTCAAGAGAGGTATCTGCAAAATGTCATCCAGCTTTTGAAGGTTGTCCTGATGTTATATGGACCGCAGTGTGAGTTCAATACCCAGTTAAGGCAGTGGAGAACTTGGAATGGGGAATTAACAGGAGATAACTTATAACTGACATCCATTAAACATGGCATGTGGAACTAGAACAGTCTACCCCAGTGAGTGAAATAAAGGGTTCAGTTTGACATTCCAACCATCTGAAGCGTACAAGGCCGGAGCGTACAACATCCGAAACGTTGTAATAAATATGGCGACCAAGATGAGGACAATAGTCTGAATAATGTAAATAGTGTATTATATTCTATTTGCTTTATATTAAAATTTCTAATAGAACATCTTATTTGATCATCAACAATATAATTAAGGAAGTTATTATGAATAAGAGTTTGTTTTATATTTTTTAGTTCACTTTTGAAAATCTGTTTTGTGGATGAATTAATTTTTTCACAGTTTATTAGATAAAAAGTAGGTTGGTTTTTCAAAAATATTAATAAAACCATTACAAATTCCCAGTAAGGTACTATAAAATCATCCAGATATAATCGTTAAAAAAGCAGAGAAAATAAACATCTTTGTTGTTTTGAACAAATCCGATTATAATACAAAACTAGAACAATATTTAACGACCAAACAAAATTTTAATTTACCAGGAATGCTACCAACCAACTGAAATTAAAAATTAACAAACTTACTAATAATGCTGTTTATCAATTAACAAAAATCATAAACTAACTTATCATACTATATATTCCCAGTACATAAAATAACATAAAATTAACCCATCCTGGGTATGACGATAAACTACATCTGTGTCTTGGGTAACATGATAAACTTTGTCCAACAGTAAGGCCTCTTATCAGGAGGTTTTGAAGAGCATGGAACCACATCTTAATTGCTGGTGTTCCCAGGTCAACCCTGAGCTGGGGTGGTAGCACCTGATAGGGTCCCAACTATGGGCAAATAGTTAATGCCCACACTGGGGTCAAAACAATATGAAAGTGTAAAAATAGGTTTTAATACCAGCAATACTTTGTAAAAAGTTATTACCAGTAATATGTTATTAACAGCTATACATTTTGAAAAATAAAACAAACTTACCAGCAATAAAAATCTTGTCAGCATTAAATAACCCATTGAGGTTGATATACCATAAAACAAAACAAACCAAACCAATATATACTGAGATAGATAGATAGATAGATAGATAGATAGATAAAAAAATATTAGCAGCAATAAAAATCTTGTCAGCATTAAATAACCCATTGAGGTTGATATACCATAAAACAAAACAAACCAAAGCAATATATACTGAGATAGATTAAATAAATTAATAAATTAAATATATTAAATAACCCATTGAGGTTGATATACCATAAAACAAAACAAACCAAACCAATATATACTGAGATAGATAGATAAAAAATATTAGCAGCAATAAAAATCTTGTCAGCATTAAATAACCCATTGAGGTTGATATACCATAAAACAAAACAAACCAAACCAATATATACTGAGATAAATAAAAAATATTAGCAGCAATAAAAATCTTGTCAGCATTAAATAACCCATTGAGGTTGATATACCATAAAACAAAACAAACCAAAGCAATATATACTGAGATAGATAGACAGATAAAAAATATTAGCAGCAATAAAAATCTTGTCAGCATTAAATAACCCATTGAGGTTGATATACCATAAAACAAAACAAACCAAACCAAACCAAACCATAAAATCAACTCTTGATATAATTTAAATTCTAAAAAATGGAAAACCTGATAATGAAACTATAGTGTCACTTGACGTTAAAAATTTATTCACTAATGTCCCTGTTAGGAAAACTATCGATATTATTATAAGAAACATGTACAATAATCCTTCTCTATCTCCACTTAAAATTAGTCCTACTATATTACAGAAACTACTGTTAACTTGCACTACTGAAGTACCATTCTACGATCACAAATATAATATATATGCACAATGGAATGGTGTTTCTATAGGTTCAGTTCTGGGTCCAACTTTTAGTAATTTCTATATGTCTAGTCTCAAAAATAATATATTTAATAAATTTTTAAAAAAACCCATCTACCTAAATTATGTCGCTGATATCTTTATCTTAGTCAAGAATATAGATGAAATATATCAACTCTAAAAACAATTTCAAAATAATTCTGTCCTTAAATTTACATACAAACTTCATAATAAGTAATAAAATTCCTTTTTTATATATATTGATAAAGACTGATAATAATAAATTCACTATCTTCTCATATAAAAAAAACTAACTAGCATAAATTTGGGCACTCTTAACTATAAAAGGGAATGTCTAAATTACTATATAATAGCAGTCATAAAAAACAACTAATAAACAGTACAAAAATTAACTCATCTACAAAACAGATTTTCTGCAGTGAACTAAAAAATATAAAACAAACTCTTGTTAATAATAACTTGCCTTATTGTTGACTAGCAGTAGAGCCCGGTATTGCCCGGGGATGTAACAGTAAGAGATAGATCAAGTATCGACCATCATAAAGACTGAAAAATAAAATTGACAAAGATTATTGTTTAAGGTTGACGGACACGCATGTCTTAATTATTTTGTTTTTTGTTTAGATTTTTTTTTTTAATGAATTGGTCAAACCCAAACTCAAACAAAAACATTGTTTTCAATCGTTATGAGTCTACTGATTGAATAGAATGTTATTATAAACAATTGTCTTGTAAATGGAATATTTAAAGCATTCTGAATGTAAAAATAAAGAAAAAAGTGTGCAAGAGAATAAGAAACACTACCTGCCAAAAAAAAGTGAAGTTTTGTTGAAATAGGTTGAAAAATGTAGGAAATCCGATCCCATATATAAACGAACACACACACACACAAACAACCTGGGTTTTATAATAAGTATAACTCGATATGAGTTGACCCCCTTTCATTCATGCGATGCCTCTTAATTGTGTTTTCAAATTGATTTTGTGCAAAAACAATTGTGTTTTTCCAATTTTTGGCACTGTCAGAACCACCGCAAGGTAATTTTACGTAGTCCTGTGAAGTTTTGTTGAGATCAGTTGAAAAATGTAGGAAATTCGATCCAATATATAAACGTACAGACACACTCACACACACACAATCTGCATTTTATAATAAGTATGATGATCAAATAAGATTTTCTCTTAGAAATTTTAATATAAAGCAAATAGAATATAATACTTCTTCAAATAATCCTAAACATATTAATCTTTTATATCACAATCAGACACATTCTAATTATAAACAGAATTTAAATATCCTAAAAAAAACTAATAAATACTAATATATCCATCATAGATTCTAGTAAAATCATAAAATTAATTATATACTACCGTATATACTTACGGATAGGTCGCACCCCTATTTTATGGCTTAATAATTGATGATTTACTGTTGACTTGCAAATAGGTTGCACCAAAATCTGGGGAGTTATGAGTCCCTTTTAAATGTAACAATTATCAGATATCTACCTTTATTTCTAAACTTATAATTATTAATACACTTTTGCAGTTAAAATAAATTTTGTCAATCATCATGTAAACAAAAGGAAGTAACTGTTGTACCGGTATTTTTATATTTACTGCATATTATTTTTATATTGAGTCAACTCGACAAAAAAAAAAGAAATAACAACAGTAGAAAATGTTATGTTTATCTGTTTATACAGTGTAACCCGGATATAAGAGAGTTGTCAGGACCGGAGAAGAAGTCTCTTATATCCGGGTTTGGTCTATTTTATATACATTAACACAGGATCTAATTTGGGACCAGAGAAAATCTCTCTTATATCCGGGTTTCTCTTATATCCAGGTTTGGTCTATTTTGTTTAGGTAAGTATGGGCTCTAATTTGGGACCAGAGAAAATCTCTCTTATATCCGGGTTTCACTGTATATCAAGTTCCAGTTTTAAAATTCATTCAGGACTGAATCCACAGCTTTCGTGTTTATGGATATCATTTCCAATTTCTCAGAAATCATGATGTTTTACATTTATGTCAAGTGGATAGGTCACACTCCTAATATTTCATGAAATTTTTGGTAAAAAAGTGTGACCTATTCGCAAGTATATATGGTATACCAAATTCAATATATCCATGCAATTTTATACAATTTTAATTCTATTTTGGTGTCGGGACCATGGTTTTTTATGTGTAGCGATGTTCCTTTCAACAGGGAGCAGGTAGGTATGTTCTTGATGCATTTTAGTTCTACCAGCTGCGTTGTCAGACAAAACTTACACTTCCTCACACATACACACATGTAGATGTGTAGATTTGTGTCTGCGCTTGGCTTTGGATTGTTTATATGGGTGTGTTTGTGTGAATTAAGATGTGTACACCTGTATGTATGTGTGTCTATATAGCAAAGAAAATGGCGACTTACCTCATCAAACCAAGCGACAGTGCATCGCATGTATCCTACGACGGAAAATGTGGCGAAAAAGAAAATTACTTACCAAAAAAAAGGGCATGTATTCCACCTGACATGCTGAACACGGAATATGTAAATTAAAAACAAGTCCGTCACAGGAGTCGCTGTAAAAGTATTTTGATATGCAAAAATTGGATGTCCCAGTTGTCGACAAATTGAAAAAAATGCTCTGCTGATAAAAGCAGTTGGTTTTCTTCAGTCAGGAAGAAAAATTCGGGCATTTTGGTTACCGCATTTGTCGGAGAGTGAGTTATTTTTCTGACTGGTTGCATGTATTGTGATTTGTGAGATAGTATCTGCGAATTGAGATTTTGGCATTTCTTTCTGCCCACAATGTTCGAAACTGAACATAGTGATTTATTCTCTGTGTTGTGGAAGTAATCTGCAACAAATATTTCCTTTGCAATCCCAGATTGCTTACAGTCTATATGTATGAGAGTGCCACCCCAAACAAACACAGATGCAGATTCCCCCTCTCACCACCAAACATAGTCAAACAAGCATAAATAGATCCAATTTTAAAAAATAAACCAGTTTGCCTGATGATCGCAAAAGCGTGAAACCCAGGGTTACAAACTCATATCCATACAACTGAAATATATATGTATATATATATATATATATGTATATATATATATATATATATATGAAGAATTAATAGATTTATTATTAATTTGACATTTTATTACTTCAAACATTATTATAGTAAATAATTGTTTCCTGCTGTAGAGTACATTTTCTTGATTAAAATTTCTCGAATACATTGGGCAATAAATGTAATACACACTGTCTGAAAAAAAAATGGGGCATTTATTTCAAATACAAGTATCCACTATTATAATGTTTGAAGTAACACACACACACACACACACACACACACATATATATATATGAAAATTCAAATATAAATAAAAATATATATATATATATATATATATATATATATATATATATAAATTCAAATATAAATAAAATATATCTGTAAAAGAT
>CAHIKZ030001846.1:1800000-1802500 GCA_903632075.3 Acanthosepion pharaonis
CTTCTCCGCAAGATCCAGGGTTATGGCATTACGGGTCAATTATATAACGTAATACAATCATTCCTGTCAAACCGTGAATTGAAGGTCGTTCACAACGGATTCTCCTCCAGTTCCTACCCCCACGAACGCAGGTGTTCCTCAAGGCTCCATCCTAGGCCCCACTCTATTCCTTATCTATATAAATGACCTTCCTGACGCCGTAACTTCTCAAGTCGGCATCTACGCCGATGACACCACAATTTATTCCTGCCTCAAAAACAAATCCAGTCTCGCTGACAAAACTCACCTTGCCCGTGCACCTCGAAAATGACCTCCAATCGATTGTGAACTGGGGCATGATTTGGCTGGTCAACTTCAACGGACGAAGACTAAACTGCTCTCTATTAATCACCACAGAGAGCCTTCCTTTCCCTCCATTATAATGTCTGACGCTCAACTTCCCGAGAGCAACTCTCTGCGGCTTCTCGGTCTCACGTTGACTGCTGACCTGAGATGGAATAAATACATCGAGTCAATTGCCTCGTCCACTGGGGAGGAAAGTTGGCTCCCTGAGCCGTTTGCTAGGAAGTTTTTTCCCTGAGTCGATCCTCCAGATATACAAATCCACAATTCGCCCTTGCATGGAGTATTGCTGCCATATATGGTCTGGCGCCCCTTCTGTTTGCCCTCGGGGGTTCTTGATAGGCTCCAGAAGCGGAGATGTATATATGGTTGGCCCTGCCCTGGCGTCTCGTCTACAGTCACTTTCTCACAGATGCACCGTCGCCTTTCCTCTGTCTGTTCTACAAATACTTTCATGGAAATTGCTCCGAGGAACTGCATTCGCTGGTTCCCAAACTTCATGAGTTCAAGCGCCCTACGAGGCTGGCATCCCGCTCTCACCCTTCACTGTCGAAACTCATAAATGTAGCCATCTCTTCTACTCTAATAGCTTCATGTCTCGCACCTCTCACCTGTGGAACTCTCTTCCTTCTCCTGTTTCCCTGAGAGTTATAATCTCCAGCTATTCAAGTGTAATGTCAATCGACATCTCCAGTTGCATTTAATCTATCTACTACCCTCATCCTTTCTTCTATCACCCCATCTGATCTTCCTATTTTCTGTAACCCCTTGCATCCTAGTGGCTCCACGCTTTGCTTGGGGTGAAATGCTTAAAAAAAAAAAAAAAAAAAAATATATATATATATATATATATATATATATATATATATATGTATGTATGTATATGTATATATATATATATATATATGTATGTATGTATATGTATATATATATATATATGTATGTATGTATATGTATATATATATATGTATGTATGTATATGTGTGTGTATATATATATATATATATATATATATATATTCATATATATATATATATATATATATATATATATATATATATATATATATATATGTGTATATATATATATATATATATATATATATATATATATATAATGTTTTCCATTACCGTAATTTTTTTCATTATGCGTTTTAAATGGAATTTTTTTCCATGCTACTATGTCACAGTCAAGCACGCATTAAAGCATGAAAAAACTGTTCCTTTCTAGGCATTTCAGAATGTTACTGCATTATTCGTAGTTGATTCTGTTCAGTAGTGGCTTTAATTTTTTAATATAAATTGCTTCTAGTATCTGTAATCTGAATTTCTTGTTTTCATGGTGTAGGATATTTGGGCTGTCAACCAAAGAAGATCAAAAGTACTTGGGAAATGAAGATAAAAGTAATTTAGACAGCTATAGCACATTTCTCTCATCCTTAAACATCAATACATGTTAGATTATTTGTGAGTATGAACGGATTTTGTTAAAAATTAGCAGACATAATGTCTGTAATTTATACAGTCAAACATGACTAAATATATATCATTTTTTTTTCAGTTAACCTGATGAAATTTTATGAGTGACTCTTAAATTTAAATATTTTGAGAAACACTTGTTGCAAAATAAAATCCTTACATTTACTTTGCTAAAGTCTATCAGAGGACGAAACACATTAGGATAAGTTTTCCTTTTGTCTTTTTATCATATTGTTCTGTTACAGATATATATTTTAGTTATTCTGAAATTTTACACACACACACACACACACACATATATATATGTATGTATGTATATATGTATATGTATGTATGTATGTATATATATATATATATGTGTGTGTGAAAAGAATATATAAATATAAATAAATATATATATGTATAATTATATATTATATAATTGGTATTTATTAGAAAGCTCTCAATATCAGAGATAGAGCTAACATATTTGGTTGGATAGATGTGAGTTTGTGACCTGGGTTTCACGCTTTAGCGATCGTCAGACAAACTGATTAATGTTTTAAAAATTTGGGTTTATGTAGATTGCGTGTATTGGTGTTATTGTGGAAGTGGTGGGGGAAATTTCGTTAAATTTTGTCATTCATCGTACTAACGAAAACATCGATATTTGCAGACACATATACATACTTGGTCGTCTG
>CAHIKZ030001846.1:1807500-1887500 GCA_903632075.3 Acanthosepion pharaonis
ACTGCCTTGCATGAGACATCAATTAAAAAAAACAAAAAACAACTTTCATTATACACTGACAACCACCCAAAAAATTGATGGAATTAAGATCCTTGTTGATATGGGCATAAAAGACATCTTTAGTATGTTAACACATATAAAGTTGTATTTGGACAATATTCTCTGTGTAAAGTTTTATACAGTATCTCTATCTATGTAATAATTGCCACAAGGAATACATAGGAGAAACCTCAAGATTATATGAACATAAAAGGGATCTTTTACAAAACAATACACACATTGTATTAGTTACTCACTGTAATGAGTCTGACAATAATTTTAATTTAAATGTTACTTTAATTAAAAGAAAGCAATTTACTAAAACAAAAATGGATAGAAACTACTTTAATCATTAGAGCATCTACAGTAAATTTACATTCAAATTATTGCAAGATTTCTGCTTTCTTGGCAGATCTTCTATTATCACAATGGGCAATATTTAATAACAGAAGTGATAAAAACCTAACCAAAAAGTAAAAGAAACTAAATGAGATTTGGTCAACTATAAACCCAAAACCAATATTAAAAAAAAATTAAATTTAAAATTCCATCTCCTTCATGCATATTGGTTGTTGTCTAAACATAAACATCACTTTACTTCAATAAAGTTCTCAAAGACAAAACATATCAGATGAAAGCTTTTTTCACTGTTTCATAGATCTCCCTAAAATAAAGTACTCACTTAAAGGCAGCCAACATTATCATTAATATAGTATAAATTCACTTCCTATTTATAAAATTTATATTGTAATTATTAGTGAAGAAATAAATAAGGGAAGACTACTCTATAATTAGCCAAACTGGATCTAAAATATCAAATTAGCTTTAATTGTGTATCTACTTATCCCTAATCAGCCGTATTAGAGTGTTAAATAATTTTTAGTCTGTGTGCTACTAGTTTAGAAAAATTACTTTTTGTAATGAAGAGTGGAAAGGTTCATAATGAAAAGATTAATAATTTTTGCATAATATAATGATACTCATGAAATAATATGTATAATATTGTAAAAGATTATTTCTATAGGAAAATAGATAATAAAATATAATACATTATTTCATAAATATCGTTATTTTTATTGTTTACCTCTTTCAATGTTCATATGATTTTTTTTTATACAGCTTTTGCTGCAAACATCCAGACAAAAATGGAATCATTACTATTGGATGGAGGGTGTAAAACATTGACTTCCCCACTATTATTACGTTGGTAATTGAACGGGAAATTGTTTTATCTGAAAAGGTGAGACAAAAAGCAATTAAAAAATTAAGAAAGAAATACTAGTCAAAAATGAATAATGGTTGACAATGTTTCATCGAATAAAAATTCAAGATAATATTATTACTAGATGAAATAAAACAGATAAAATTGAAATGAAAGAAATACTAGTAAAAAATAAATAATGATTGACAGGGCTTCATCTAATAAAAATTCAAGATACCATTACTACTAGCAGAAATAAAGCAAGTAAAATGAAAGCAATACTTGTCAATAATGAATAATGGCTGACAATGCTTCATTAATAAAAACTTGAGATAATACTACTACTACTACTGTAAATGAAGCAACCATAATTATGATTTTACTGGTGAAAAATAAATTCAAACTAATATTAATAGCATTAATAGTGTACCTAACAATGTAACATCAAATATAGCGCCAAGTCATAGGGGAATAAGGAAGAATGAATTTATATTGTTATATTTCAACTTCTGCTAACCCTAAAGGTTTTTGTAGCCCAAACATTTGAACAGCTGCTATGTGTAAATAAGTTTCCTAAGACAAAATGAAATTGAGTCCAAGTCTTGATAATAATTATCCTCAGTCTTTCTGATCCACGCTGAAGAATGATGGCCTTAATAGTTGTGTTGAAAAGAAATATGAGTCAAAAATTAATAATGGTTGACAGATTTATATTTGGTTGACTGAACAAAAGAGAGTAAAGGACATCAAGTGCCTGAAGATTTCAAAGACTAATCATCAGACCAAATTGAATAGAATTGATTTGCAATCCAGAATGTCTGCTTCATGTGTCATAAATGACTAAAGTGAATATTTATTAGGTTCTAACCAGTAAATTCAGTGTCACTGATAAATACTGGCTGGAATAATTGTGTGTGTTCATATCATATATGGTAATTATATCTTTAGATATTAAGTATGTAATTTATTTTACAAGTTCATGAAAAGACTGAGTGCAGTTATTATGAGGTCGAAAAAGAAAACTGCTTCCCAAAACTGCAAAACAACAAATGAATGTAGTGAAAATGCAAGCAGGAAACATGGATGTTTGATTTTTCAGTAGATGTTGGTTATCAAAGTTGCAGTAGAAGACCTGTCCTCCCATTGGCTCTTAATATATGTTGTAAATTTTAATGCCTCCAAAACAAAATGGGTCTCATTTAATCACCATAGAGAATCTTTTCTGTGTCATCAGAATGGCTGACACTAGACTCCTGGAAAGCAACACACTGTGCATTCTTGGCCTCATGTTTTCAACTGACATGAAGTGGTGCAACTACATCGAATCAATAGCTGCATCTACTGTAAGGAAATTTGGGTTTTGCCAGAAAATTTTTCTTGTTAGAATCCATCTCATTTACAAATCTACCATTCAGCCATGCATTGAATACTGCTGTCATATCTGGTCTGGTGCTCCTGCTCTTTATGCCAAGGTTCTTGACAAAATCCAAAAAAGGATCTATAATGTAATAACTCCTAACTTGGCATCCTGACTTCAGTCACTTTCTCACCAATGTGATGTGGCTTCCCTCTGTCTTTTCTACAAATATTTTCATGGCAACTGCACTGATGAGCTTTGTTCCCTGGTAGCCCAACTTGCATGAATTTAAGTGTGCCACGAGATTGGCATCTTGACCACACCCATTTACTGTTGAAATAGTTAAATGCAACTGCCACTTTTACTCCAACAGTTTCTTTTCTCAATCTTCCTGCCTGTAGAAATCTTTTCCATTTATTTGCTTCCCTGATAATGATAATCTTCAAAAATTTAAATGCAACATCAGTCACCATCTTTTATCTTCTTTAATCCCATTCATTTTTTGTCATTTCCTCAATCCTCTCAATACTCAGTCTTTTCTCTCACCCTGTAACCCACTGTGAACTAGTGGCATTCCCGCCTTGCTAGGGGTGAAATAATTTTAAAAAAATAATTGTGAGGCATCTTTGGAAAGTGGCTGAAAACTATACCATGGGTTGATCCAAGCCTTGTCACAGAAATTGGTTTGATTGGAATTGTTCAGAAGCCATTATAGCGATACAGAAGGCAATCATCTCCTTTTGGTGGAGATGTCATGTGATGGACCGTTTAGTGAAGTCACAACATACAGTGATGAAAGCAGCAGTCAAATTCAGTTTGTTTTACAGCAGCAAACTGAAAGGTTGCTTTCTTTAGCCCAGCACCTCTCCACTCCCCAATGGCCCAGGCAGAGGCTAAATCTGTCTCCCCCAGCAGCTTACAACTCTATAGTGCCATTTACCTTTGGGAATATATCTTTCCAACATACAGAAAGAAACTCCAGCTTGCGGTCCTCAATTTGGGGAAAACCAAGACTTGCTGTTTCCCATTCATGGAATATGTCCTCGCCTGGGACATAGATGAATCTGGAGTCCTCAATATGACTTCTCCAGACACAGAAGTATGTCCATATATATATAATATGGACATACTATAGACTGTTTCTTTTTGTTTCTTCTTACACACTGCTTTACTTTATAGATATATATGATATATTATTCACTGCATGGGACATGCATGTATATATTCCATCTATGATATACAGTGTTATTATATCATTAATATAATAATACCCATAACAGTGGAAATACAAATGGGAGAATAAATCTTTCTTCCATGATCTTTCTTACACCATCAGTGGTTGTGCTAGCATGAGGTCACAAGTCATCGTGGCTGAGATTTTAAGTATACTGGCATTATTCAAGCTGCTGATCAGGCCAGATTATGTAGTCTCTCCCTGAAACTGTAACAAATGTCCACTCAGTATAGTTGCTTTATAAACCATAGGTGTGTTATGTGGGTGTTGAACAAACATAAATGTGCCTAAATATGTGTCTACAACAGAGATTGGTTAGTAACCCTAGCAGACTGGTGTGCTCAGAAAATGAGAGCAGTCATCTACTCTCTCTCTCTCTCTCTGTATACATATATATATATATTGGAAAAAAGAGTCCACTATATGCTCTATCTCTGATATTGAGAACTATATTTATTTAAAACTTAAAACTATATTTTTATTATATGAGGTCTGGTCAAAAAGTAAAAGACTGTTGCTATGTTAATGGAGCTAAAGTATTCAGAGGGAAGCTGCTTGGCAGAGCTTGACTTGGAACTCTATTGCATATGCACACTAGCATTGTTTATAGTAGTGCTTGGAAGGAAAGTGTGTAGAGTGTGATCATCTCACCACACCACATATGTTTCCTCATGGCTTGTGCAGCAGTTTTTGACTCAGTACAGCAAACACCATATTCCCTCGATCACTCCCCTTTCGAATCTTCCCTCTTGAAAAATGAAATCCCTCTTGAAAGGAACAGGATTTCATAATGTTGAGGAAATCCAAGAGAATGTGACAAGGCAGCTGCTCATATCCCAAAAAAGTAGTTCCAGGCATGCTTTCATCAATGGAAACAATACTGAATAAAGTGTGTTGCTTCGGAAGGGAACTATTTTTAAGGAAATTAAATGCCGAATTGATATCTGTTGCAGTTTTCTATTCCAGTTACTTTTTAATCAGACCTCATATATATATATATATATATATATATAACAATTATAAAACAGTTATTGGCCATAGTTGAATTAGACCAGGAAACAGTTGTTTAAAAAATGCTTGCTCAATACACATATAAAGAAGATAAAGAATAAAAATTTAACATACAGGGGTTTTAAATTTTAAAAATTAGGATATTGTGATTGGCTGATCTTGTAATTTTTTAAATATATAAAGACAAAAGGCAAACTTATCTTAGCCAATGTTTTTCGTTCTCTGATCAAGGCAAATGTAAGAAATTTATTTGCAACAAGTATTTACAAACAGAAGTAAAAATGTTAGTTTTTCCAAATTTTTAAATTTAAAAGATGCTCTTAAATATTCATCAAGTAATCTGAAATGCCTAGTTAAATTATGGAGGATAGTATGTGACTAATTTAATGTCTAATTAACGAAAGTGAGTAAATGATTTTGTTGATGAATTTTTTTATGCATATTAATATTTAAATTATTTTACTATGTAAATTTTAATTTATGTATAATATATTTTAAGTAACAGAATTTTATAAATTTAACCATTTTCTTTTAATTTTCAAAAATTTTTATAGTCATGTATGTTAACTTGGGAAAGGAGTCATTCTCTCAGGAATGGAGATACTTAAAAAATTCAAAATGCAGATTTATATTTTGATAAGATACAATAGCAGCACTTTAAAGAATTTTCCATCTAAGTTATTTACACTATTTACATTCTTCAAATTCTTGTCCTCATCTTTTTTGTCATATTCACAATGTTTCAGCTATTGTACACTTTGGCCTTCTTCATGTGATTGGAATTTCGAAATGAAATTCATACACTGTTGTACAAAAGAACAGATGGGCCGATGGATAAAAGCGTTGGTTGGTTGATAACATACTAGTAGAAAATACAAACAATAACTTCATCCACATTTAAAAAAAGGATTAAAAGTAATGGAAGCCTTAATAATAAAAACGAAAAACCCAACACACAGTAATATTAAGTACAAACATAGCCACAATGTGTTAACTGTGTTCTGAAAATAAAACATCCCTATAACTCCAGAAACATACACACAACTCATACACTCAATTAAAAACGAAAAATAAAATAATCCTTGATAATGGCTAAAAGTATAGCCAAAAGCACTTGGAATTACAGGATATTTGGACAGTTTCTATACACTCTGAGTCCAGAAATGAAAACTCTTGTTCGAACATAAGAAAGATTAAATAAAAAGCTTAATCACAGTACCTTGTCTGTCGTCTTTAATGAAACATGTATAAATGAAGGATTGCTACCTAAATACACAACATATATATATGTGTGTGTAGTAATTCCTCTTTAATATATATTTTGTTGAATAAGATTGACAAGGTATTTTTATTTCTTTTTTTTTCTTCTTTGCATACAAACATAAGTCCAGAAAAGAAGACACTTGAATGCATAAAAAAAAAACTAAACAAAAATACTTTACCGGTCTTGTTCAGCAAAACATATGTAACCTTGTCATAGTTTAGCATAAGGCTATAACTTTGATATATTCATTGAGAAACATGCTTGCTACTTTAGCAATAGTCTCTCAAATTAGCTTACTAATAATTGATCAGTGATATCTGTTCCAGGGGTATATATCACTGTGGTTGTGTGGCTCCCTCATTGTATGTAGGTGGGATAAAATTGAAAATCAAAAAGCTGCTCAAATCTTTTAACTTGGTAAGAAAATGAAAAGGAACTTTTGACATTGGTCCTAAACCTTGCAAATCATTCACAGTGAAACTAGTATTGCCAGGGATATAGCCTCAGCCATATGTCAGCTGGAATCTCCCCACCCGGTTCAAGGTTGAGTAATCTGTAACATGGCTCATAACAATGGCCAACATTAGCTGATCTGTGTTGAGTAATTACTGCTTTCAGTTTGTCAGATAATCAAACATTCCATCAAGTTTGTGCCCCAGCCAACTCAAAGCTTCGAACAAGCCTCCCCCCCACCTCCTACCTACACCGACAACATGATTCTCGGAGGATACTGACCATTGTATCATTACATTTTTGGTTCTTTTCCAGCGATACAGAATTTCAAGATGGAAAGAAAGAAAGAAAGAAATAAAGAAAGACTTACTGATAGATCTGGCTAGTTTGACAGAAAGAAAGAAAGAAAGACAGACTTATGGATAGATCTGGCTAGTTTGACAGAAAGAAAGAAAGAAAGAAAGAAAGAAAGAAAGAAAGAAAGACTTATGGATAGATCTGGCTAGTTTGACAGAAAGAAAGAAAGAAAGACAAACTTATGGATAGATCTGGCTAGTTTGACAGAAAGAAAGAAAGAAAGAAAGAAAGACAGACTTATGGATAGATCTGGCTAGTTTGACAGAAAGAAAGAAAGAAAGAAAGAAAGAAAGAAAGAAAGACAGACAAACTTATGGATAGATCTGGCTAGTTTGACAGAAAGAAAGAAAGAAAGAAAGAAAGACAGACATGGATAGATCTGGCTAGTTTGACAGAAAGAAAGACTTATGGATAGATCTGGCTAGTTTGACAGAAAGAAAGAAAGAAAGACAAACTTATGGATAGATCTGGCTAGTTTGACAGAAAGAAAGAAAGAAAGAAAGAAAGACAGACTTATGGATAGATCTGGCTAGTTTGACAGAAAGAAAGACTTATGGATAGATCTGGCTAGTTTGACAGAAAGAAAGAAAGAGAGAGATAAAAACAGAGATGATGAAAAATGAGAGAGTGTGAAGGAGAGTGACGGAGAGATTAAAAAATGATAGAATATGGGAGAATAGAGAGAGGGAAAAAATAGATGAATTAAAGAGAGAGATACCAACAAAGAGGAGATGAAAGAAAGGAGAAAGAGTGTAAGAATGAGATAAAGTAAAAGTGGAAAGAAATGTGAAAAAACTGGAAAGAAAGAAAAAGACAAAGAAGTAATGAAAGAAAAAAAGAGAGATAGTGAAAGAGAGAAAGAAGAAAAGAATAGCCTGAGAAGGGAACAGAAGAGAGTCAGAAAAAAAGATTAGAATTTTGAAGTAGGAAGAGGCAGATAATGAAAAGAAAGAAAGAAAGGTAGATAGATAGATAGATAGATTAAGTGGAACTGTCTTAGAAATCAGAGAGTAGGGACAAAGAGGACGTAATGAATTGTAGAGAAAAAGAAGGAGAAATAGGATTAAATGTTGAGGTGCTGACAATATTAAGAACAGTAAGAGAAAAAAGATTAAAAAAAAAATAATATAAAGGATGACTAAGAGGAAGGACAAAAGAAAAGTAAAATTGGCGGGGGGGAAGAAAGTAAGAACTAGAAACATTGGGAGTAGGTGGAGGAGAGAAATCAAAAAAGAAAGAGGGAAAATAAATTGAGAAATAGAGAAAAAGTAGAAGGAATATGAGAGGAGAAACCTGTCGTTTAATGGTTAAATGGAATTGGTAGAAATGCTCAACAAAGAGAATTGACAATTTGCAATAAAAAAAAGAACAGAGTAAAAATAATCCCAAATACTTTCAGCAAAATCTGAAAAAAATGGATACATGCCCACCGCTGCCTGAGTATGTTCACCGACAAAAAAATTGCAGTGCCTCCTTTCAAACATAACACAGCCCAAAAGAGGGCGCTATTGCCCACTTTGGGAAGCACTGGACTAAAGAAACATTCTCTTCCTGAATGGTTCTGCCATATATTCAAAATAATAATCATAATGAAATGAAGTCATTATTGCATAATGGAATTTTCATTACAGTATTTTCAGTTATTCCCTCTTCAATTATATTTTCAATTTATTTGAAGCTTGGCAATGTTACTTTAAATTTACTAGTCATTACTATTTTTCTCTCTAAGTAATAACAGTTGTGAATGGTTTGAATTCAGATCGAAAGCCTTTTAGAATCATGTCTATTAACAAGCTATTGCTTATCACTTCTAAAGTTGCAACATTTTCAGCTCTAATACTATAATCCCAAATACTTTCAGCACTTGCTTTTCATAGGAGATTAATTCAGTAAACAAGTAAATTATTTTGTCTTTTCTTTTGATAAGTAGTATTCTCTCAAAATTTGCAGCACTTTCTGCCATTGTCAGGTGCTTCTCTCATAATAAGAAACAGACTCAGTCATTGAGAAATTGAATTAACTCAGCAAATGTGTCTGCAATATTTTCTCAGTACTCTTTATCATTGCGATGATAATATGATGCCAAGATCATTTCATATAATTTTGTATTCACATATATCCTAAAACTTTTACGTCTCATAGTTCATATTTGAATTTGTCACCATTGAAACAGAGTCTATTTCTGGGCTTATAACCTGCAGGGTAATTGTCCATGGAATTGGTAAAAATGCTCAACAAACATGACAAGACTGGTAAGTGAGGACTGGGCAGCTCCCGTCCATGCTTGACAAAATATGCAATAAACAATAACTAAAAGAAAGAAAAGAACAGCATAAAAATAATACTAAGCAAACAATATATGCAATACAAAAATAGGTAAGGCAACAGTAACGAAGTTCACAAAGGGATACAGTTGAGTGATTGCAGCATTCTGATTTCAAGAAAAGAAATAACAAAATTATAGCAGATGAGATTGAGAAATAGCTAGTCTTATTGGCATGGAAGAAATCCAAGCATGCATCTGCATGTTTTGTCTGTAAATTTAGGGAAACTATGTTTTTGTAGACATTCTTATCTAGATTGGAACCAAGAGTTTCCTTAAATTTTTATCTCTTTTTGACTAATCAACCTTGCTGGCTGGTAATCTTAGAACTGACAGATTTTAAATTTTAGGTAAAACCCTCTCAAAAACTTTGGATGCCATGTACTCATAAGTTAAATAGTTTCAGTATAGTAGCTTAGTAGGGGTTAATTCAACCAAAGGAGGTAAGGAACTTCATCATCACCATCATCATCAACGCCTTGACTGCTTTAATTGGAAACTTAGGAGCAGAAGAAACAGACAACCTCCTCCAGGATGGTTTGTTGGAGGTCACTCTCAGGAGTTCCGGTATTTTTATGTCCATTCTCTCTTTGATGCCTGACCAATGTTTGTGCATCCTGGATATGACGATAAACTACGTCAGCATCCTGGGAATGATGATAAACTATGTCCAACAGCAAGGCCTCTGATAATACGTTTTTGAAAAAATAATGTTGCCAGCTATACTTTTTTGAAAAATCATATTACCAGCTATACATTTTTGAGAAAAAAATATTAACAGAAATAGATTTTTGACAAAACAAAATATCACCAGAGAGAGAAAAAAAAGTTGTCAGCATTAAATGACCCATTGAGGTTGATATGCCGTAAAACAAACCAAACCAAACCAACTTTTGTGTTGCTGTCCCTGCTTGTGCCTTTTATGATGGTTTTGCAGTGAGATGTGGCCAGACTATGACATCTAATGCTTAATAGTATCAAAGAGAGATTGCTGTTGACCCATGAGACTTTTGACTTTGTTCTGTACATAGTCATTGGTTTTATGCTCCCAGTAGGAGATACAGAGAAGCTTCCTTAGGCATTTGTTCTTGAATGCTTGATACCATTTTCCTGCCTCGACCAAGTCTCCAAGTAGAGGAGAATGGATACCCCCAGCAATTTGTAGAGTAATACCCAACAAACAGAATTGGCAAAGTTTACAATAAACAATAACAAAAGAAAGAAAAGTACATAGACAAAGAACACCATTGGAAAATTTGTAAACTTAAGGAATCAGCACATATGCTTGGCCACAAAAATCTCCTGAGCCAACCAAGCATAAAAATGAATTCAATATGGGAACCAGTAACAAGGAGTGCCAGAGAAAAGCGATAATAACAACAAAAATTGCAATATGAGCTCTGGTAAAAACATGCAATGATAACAGCAAAAATTTGCAATATGAGTACTGATAAAAAATGATGCTGAAGACATTAGGTTTATAATACCCAGAAATTCATACACAACTGTCCTCAAGGACAAATGGCACAGTGGATAAAGGTGTTAGTTAGATCCAGTGACAGGACCCAAAGAGTGCGAGTTCAATAACCAGTTAAGGCAGTGGAGAACTTGGAGAGGGGAATTAACAGGAGATAACCGATAATTGACATCCATTAAACATGGCACATGGAACTAGAACAGTCTAGCCCAGTGAGTGAAATTCCACCTGAAGAAGGTCGGAGTGTACAACGGCTGAAATGTTGTAATAAATATGGTGACAAAGATGAAGACAATAGTCCAAATAATGTAAATAGGGCAATTTTTTTTTCTTTTTACAGTAAGGCTCCTCCTGTACAAGGCCTGGAGATCACTTGAGCTAGACGGTTGTGTTAAGGGGTAGTTTCTATGGATAGGAGGGGAAGATAATAGTTAACTCAAGACTTGAATAGGTTAAGAGTGCAGTCATCAGGGAAACATCCTCTTGGGAGTCAGTTCCACAGGGCAGTGGTTCATGAGAAGAAGCTGTTCAAGTGGAACTTATTTCTCATAAGGAGGAATGTGTTTGGTTTGCTACAATGTGTGTGGCATGGTGGGTCCTTGCCATGAAAGTTATTCCTGGTGGAACCAAGGAATGTAGTTCATCTGAGCACTTTCCATGGAAGTAGTGATAGAGCAGCGAGAGGCTTGCCACATCCAACCTGTGAGAAGGGAGGTTAGGGGGTGGAAAATAATTCATCACCCACAAGGACTCGGAAATGCTTTTGAAGTCTATCAAGACTGGTAGGTGAGGACTAGGCAGCTCCCGTCCAAATATGACAACAGCCTGATCTGGCGCTTGTAAAGGTAGCAGATATCATGAGGAGTCAAATAGTTACTGGAATGGTACAGGAAACTGACCATTTTACCTACATCTTCTGTGATGTATTATATGCATGAGTTCCATTCAAGGTCAGTATTCTTTCATGGTATGGTGCCTCTTCGAGAGGACATCCATTCATCGTGACTGGTGGTAGTTCGTGGTTTGAATGGTAGTGATGGAATATAGCTAGTTTGTAAGCAAACGATATATGCCAGACAAAAGTAGGCAAAGCAAAAGTAATGAGACAAAAATGTTCACAAACTAAGAATGGTGTTAACACACAAAAGGGGAGTACCAACAAGTGATTGCAGCATTCTGACTCCAGTGTCCTGGGTATGACTATAAACTACATCTGCATCTTGGATATGACGATAAACTACATCCATGTCCTGTGTATGACGATAAACTACGTCCAACAGTAAGGCCTCTGATCAGGAGATTTTGAGTAGCGTGGAACCACATCTTAATTGCTGATTTTCCCAGGTCCACCCTGACCCAGAGTGGTATCACTTGTTAGGGTTGCAGCTATGGGCAAATAGTTAACCCTGAAACTGAGGCAAAAAGCATTATAAAATATTACCAGCAATACTTTTTTGGAAAAAACTATTGCCAGAAATACGTTTTTGAAAAAATAATATTATCAGCTATACGTTTTTGAAAAAATAATATTATCAGCTATACGTTTTTGAAAAAACAATATTACCAGCTATGTTTTTGAAAAAATAATATTACCAGCTACAAAACAAAAACATTACCAGGAAAAGAAAAAAGTTGTCGGCATTAAATGACCCATTGAGGTTGATATGCCGTAAAACAAACCAAACCATTCTGATTCCAAGAAAAAAGGAAAAAGAATATGGTGGATGAGACTGAGAAGTGGCCCATCTTATTAGTTAGGAAGAAATACCAGCAGGCATCTATATGGTTTGTCTATAAATCTGGCAAAGGGGAAATTTTTTGCAGTCATTTCCTAGCCAATTAGAACCAACAGAATATTAGGAAATCATTGTAGCATACCTATGGACAATAATGGGTATACCCCTATTTACATAAATACAGTAGTAAATACTGTATGTTGGTCTGCAGTTGGAGATTCATTGTGAAATTCACTTGAGTCACTTTGTCTTCAGATGTTCTGGCCAAACTCTCTGCCCCTGGGAAGAGAGGATCCCCTGACCAAGCTATGTCGAAGTGCAGAGTCTCATCTTGGGAAACAGCTACCCGACTCCGATTTATACAGGGTTTATGGGAAATAAGAGAATTCAAGGCAAGAGAAGAAGCAATAAAGAAAGAAAGAAAAGCAGAGTAAACGGAAAGCTTTAAAAATAAAAGAAAAAGATTACTGAGTGATTCAGGAGTGAGAACAGAAAAAAAAAAGAGTGTGTAGAGGAATTGGTGTAATCTAGAAAGAAAAAGAGTTTATAGAGGAATAGGAGGAATCTACAGGCTGGTCCGAAAATATTGTCACCCCCTTACCAAAAAGTAATGAGAACAACAGAACAATACAGCAATACAAAGCACATGTGCTGGATTCAGTTTATTCACTTTCATTGATGCCATCACACAGCGAGAAGGTCTGTATGAACATAATCATTTGTCATGGCGCAAAATGATATGGCACGATGTCCAGTCTGATATTTTATGAAGCTGTGCTTTGTTGATTGTTGCAAAGGCTCTCCAAATGATGTCCTTCAATTGATGGGCATTCTGGTATCATTTATGTGAAACTCTCTCCTTGAGTGAAACTCCTTCCACAGAGCATTGAAATAGAAATTTATATCATTTAGGGGTGAGACTACTTTTTGAACACCCTGTAGAAAGAAAAAAGGAGTATATAGAGGAGTAGGAGAAATCTAGAAAGAAAAAAGAGTGAATAGAAGAGTAGGAGGAATCTAGAAAGAAAAAAGAGTGGATAGAAGAGTAGGAGAAATCTAGAAAGAAAAAATGAGTGTATAGAAGAGTAGGAGGAATTTAGAAAGAAAGCAGAAAGCGACAAAATAATGTCAAAGAAAGAAATTCTAACTGTAATGAAGAGAAAGAAAACAGCTGATAGAAATTTTCTTCTATGTGTCATGTCCGTTCAGGGCATGCTTGATCTTGGCCCTACACAACTTTTTATCCCTTGTTGCTCTTTGTAATGTTTTTCTTTTTGATATCTCTCCCATCCTCTATTCCACCATTCATTCATACAAGCTTGTCAGGTAGCTGACCTACTGCCTTCGTCTGTCTGTTTTGCCTTTGATATGTCCTGTAAGTGTTAAATTCTCCAAGCCCTCTTTCATCATAATGTGTCTATGTAATTTCAGCTGTCTCTTTCTGTGTTCTTTTTCTGTGTGCCATATCCCTTCAGGGGATGGCCAGTCATGGTTCTACACAACTTCTTATCATTTGTGGCCCCTAGTATTTCACTATTTGCCAAGCATACCATCACCCCCACTGTTCCATCCTCTATTCACACAAGTTTGTCAGATAGGTGGTTCCACTGCCTTTCCATATATCTCTTGCCCGCTTTATACTCCATGAAAAGACAAAATTGTCAAGATAAAGAGACTGAGTGTGAACAGATAAAAATAAAAAATTTAAATGTTTTAAAAACAAGAGTAAATGCTAGGTATGTAACAAGAATGACGTATGTACAGTTAAAAACCCCAGACATTAGGCCTCTACTATTAACCTGATGATTAACAGATGCCAGAGTTATGGATAAGTTTGAAGATCCTACATTGTGTCTAAGGGGAGGGGGGTGATGGTGGGAGCCCAGCTTACTCCCTGGTGTGTTATTAGGAACTCACTGTGTTCATTTATATTGACCTGGAGACCCTGCCTCTTCCTCACCCTTTTGAGCAAGGGAAAAATCGGGCAATGAAATATTGTAAGTTCATTGTGTAACAATTTGCCCAAGTGATAAATGACACCTTGGGGCTCATGATGAGAGAGAGAGTCTTCCGAATAGAACGCAGTTTAACCAGGCATACACACGATTATTTTACTTTGGCGACTGCATCAAAAGAGTGACACATGATTCTAACATTTGTTCTTTCTGTCCCTTTTCTCAGCCAAGAATTCAGAGTATTTGATAGATAACATAGAATATGTTGAAATTAATAATATATAGTAAATATATAAGGGTGCTAGCAAGGTTATATGGCAGGTTGTTTGTGTATGTTCTCCTTCAGGATGTATGCGATCATGGTGCTCCACAATTTCCTATCTTTTGTAGGGCATTCCATTCCAAAATCTTCTTTCCAAGAACTGCTACTTTATGAACCAGACCCCAGCATGGATACTTCCCAGAACACTACAATCTTAATATCTTCAAGTCTACGGTCAGTTGTTACCTATCTACTATAGCCTCATAACATTCAGTTCTTTCTTTTTCTCTTTCATTCACTTAATTCAGTAGCTTTCTACCTTGAGTGGCTCTTGAGCCTTGTTTTGGCTGATACACAATAAAAAACTTTGTCTCCTTACCCTCCCCACCATTTCTTGTTCTGAATTCCATTTTCACTGGTCGGTTATTCACTCACACCCTCCTCCTCTATTGCCTTCAGTATGTCCTCTCTTAATTGCTGTTCGCTGCAGGTTCACCCTGAACTGAGTTGTAGCACTTGTTAGGTTCCCGACTATGGGTAAATAATGAATCCCCAAACAAAAACAAAACACTATGAAAGTATAAAAATACATATTTATAGTAAAATTCCCAACAATACCCATCTATAGTAAAATGCCCAACAATACATTCTTAAAGCAAAATGACCAGCAATACATTTTATAGCAAAATGACTAACAATACATTTTATCTGTAGTTGAAGGCATACAATGCGTTTAAAATATATTTAGTTGAAGCCATGAAATTGTGTTCAAAATATTTAGATTTCGGCGTTAAATAACTTAAATAACTCATACAAGTTCATATACCACTAAACAAAATCAACCAACCAAAAATCAGTATGCCCCACGAGTGTCAAATTCTCTAAGCTCTCTTTCCTCATTATGTGTCCCAGGTATTTCAACTGTATCTCTCTAAATCTAAGTACAAGTGTCCATTTTCATTTTCCAAACACTATCTGAATAAAGTTGCCATGGAAAAAGGCAACAGGAAACCACTCCACTATCAGTCAGAAGACAAACCATAGCCAAACATGTAACAGTTGGTGCATGTATAGACAAAAATGAAATAAAAGATAACCCTAGTGCTACTCAAGATGCACTTTCTTCACTCCCTGGCCATGGGGCTGGGATCAAAGTGTAGTATCTGTTCAACCCTATCTCTAATGGTATTATAAGCCATTTCATTATAAGGAAACATTTGACATTCATTGACCAAAAAAACAATGCTACTGAACTTTCACATTTCTTCATTCCCTGATCATTGGGTTGGGATCAAACTGTAGTATCTGTTCTCTTTTAATAGTAATATTAGCCATTTCCTTATAAGGAAATATTTGGCATTTATTGACTGAGCAAGCAACACTACTTTCAGTTGAAATTTATAAAATCTTTCTATTAAAACAATTTTTCAGGAAAATGGGCTTTCAAATCCACTGTCATCGCTCTTTACAATATTAATTGGAAATTTTCCTTCCCAACCAATTTTTTTTGAGATAGTGTGGGACATCAACATCTTGATTATGTCATTATTTTTTCTTCAAGTTACATGTGATACCCCTTTTCAATTGTTGCTGCTGTTAAGTGATATGGATTTTTGATATTTCGTACAGTTCTTTGTGAAATTCTAACAATAGTCCACAAAGTTCAAAGAAGGATGGCCTTTTGCAAAGACATGCAGGCTTCACTCGCACAAAACCACTTTTAACCATTGATCATATGAAAGCAGTCATATACAGATGACAGTTTAGATATTTCCCAATGAGTTTAGTGCTATGCATGATATACATATGAAAGTCTCGATTTGACAAATGTATTTTTTCACTCATTAGCCATTGGGATGGGATCAATGTGTAGTATCTGTTCTTCACATCTCTATTACTAATGGTAATATTAACCATTTCCTTGTAAGGAAACATTCTGCATTCATTGGCACAGCAGCCAGTGCAACTCAAGTTACATCTTTCTTCTTTCCCTGGCCATCAGGTTAGAATCAAAGTGTAGTATCTGTTCTCATCAGCATTCATTGACTGAGAAGCCAATGCTACTTTCAGTTTAAATTTATAAAATCTTTCTATTAAAAGAATTTTTTCAGGAAAATATGTTTTTCAGGTCCACTGTTATCTCTCTTTACAATATTAATTAAGAATTTTCTATCCCAACCTTTTGTTTGAATTAGTGTGGAACATCAACATTTCGATTATGTCATTATTTTCTCTTCAGGTTACATGTGATATCTATTTTAGTTGCTGTTGCTGTTGAAAATCGTCAAGTGATGTGGTTTTGGTTATTTGGTGCAGTTTTTTGTTTGTGATTATGTAGCATAAATCCAAAAGATTTATAGATGAATTGTCCTTGCAAAGACATGCAGGCTTCATTTGCGCAAAGCTATTTTTAGCCATTGAAATGAGAATGCGGTTGTAGACAGCTGACAGTTTTCATATTTTGGAACTACAGTCTGCCTGAAGTTTTTATGCAAAACCTCAGTAACTTTAATTTGTTTTGAAAAACGTTTGTCAAATTTTAAACAATTAGGCATCAAAACAAGGCTTGAGTTTAATTTTTAGGCAGTTTCAACAAATTGTATTAAAGTTATTGGATTTATTATAAAAACTGAAGTTATGCAAAAACAGAAAATCACTTTTTAATTCAATAACATGGTAATAAAATCCTCCACAATTGATAAACACCTATAATAGAATAAATAACAAACATATATAAGTTTTTGAAATACAGACAAACCTCTTATCAACACACTAATAGCCGGGGATGTGTGGTCTGTTCAAGCCAATTGTCTGTAGATGGGAAGGGATTATTTTTGTGTTATAAAACCACTATAATAACTGCCATTTGTTATGATCATAATGTAAATACTATAAATATGTATATATGGCATAAATAAATATATGCTTAATATAGATATATTAATGAAAATAACAAAAATAATAGATTTCTCACAGCTGTTTTCTCACACACACACTAATGTATCGTACTTTATATACTGTACACCTGTCTTTGTTTACAATTGAAAGGCCAGCCACTGCCACCAAGTGTTCACTTTGAGAACTAATACAACTTGTTTCACTAAGCCCGAAAATTTTGAAATACATCACTGATGATCTGGAAATTTTTTTCCTGCATAACATTTTTTATTTTTCCTGCAAATTTTGTTTGTTGCATCCAAAGTCCGTTGATGGAAGGTCTGTCTGTATTTACATCTTAATATAATGACCCTTCTTCCCAATAAGTATCATAAATTTATTATTCAATGATTTTTTTTTACACCAGCAGGTTCATTTTTCAACATGGTAGTTGTAATTGCTTCCCATAGGTCTACTTTGCTGTCATATTATTTGTCACCTTTAAGTAATTTTATCTTCACAATTGACCACAATTGATTTAGATCAAGACTTTGTGGTGACCATTTCTTTATCTTAAATCCTGTAAACCTTTTATGCTCAAAAAATTAACAGGCAACCTTAGATACATAAAAAAGGAGCATTTTCTTGCATAAATACATACAACAATTTGAACCTGTGAAGCTGGGATTTGTACCATTCAAAGAAAGTCTTGTCCATGAAATCACTAGTTCACACTGTTCAATTTCAGTGCTTCATTTATGGTTTGGCCAACAATTCCAGGCCATATCATCACACTGCCACCTCCTTGCTGCCTTTTTTAGCCACAGGCACATCTGAATCAGATAAAATCCATCCTTTAGCCCATCCATCAGGTCCCTTAACTGTTACCTGAGATTCATCCATATAAATTTCTTTAGAAAAGTCAGTATTGTTTATCCCAATTTTGATGCTTTAAAATATTTGCTTTGTTGAGAGGAGTTTCCCTAGGAAATTCCTTGATAGATCCTAATTTGTGAAGTATTCTACACCTTTTATTCCCCTTGACTCCCTCAATTCCAGCCTGTTCAAAGATCTGAGTATGGGTCAGTAGTGGTAGTTTCATTTTAGTTTACATTTAGGAGACAAATTTTTTTCCTTTGATTCTAGTTCTCAACTTTTTTTATATTTTCAACAGCCCTCTTTATCATTTGATGATCTCTGTGAAGTTCCTTTGATATGTCTCCAATGTGGACATTCCCTCACATGATAACTTTGTTATTTTCTGTTTTTCAGTATTTGTTAGATCCTTCCCATTACTGATGTTTCAAAATATATTATGGAAAGTTTTTATATTATGAACAGATTTTATTAGATTTAAGAGACCTTAAACTAATATCAGTTTAATCTATATCATAACTTTGGTCAGTCCATTTTCCTAAATTCCAATTATCTCAAAATATAACCATTATATGTGGTTAACAATTTAGTTTTAGATTTTATCAAGTGTGGAAATGGATGAGTTTAAATATAATAAATATTGGTTTTCGACTTTTTGTATTGTTGATGTTTAAATGATTCACATAATAACTTTAGATGGGCTGTAGTTTGGTACCATTCATGACATTCATATGAAAATCTCAATTTGATAATGCTATTTAAGAAGTTGACTTGAATCTCTATCTATAAAAGGCAGGATGTGTGTGTGTGTGTGTAACGAATGCACGGCCGCAATTTTCGGCAGATTTGCACCAAAATTTACATGCACATGCTCCAAGTTAGTGGAAAGGCCAAGACCAACCTTGCATTTCCCAACTCCCATCGATAGTGGAAATAATCAATTTTTTCATGTAGTTTGTGGCCATTTTGTACTGGCCAGAGTGAGAGCCTATAGCTGGCTGCCACAAATAGGCAGGAAGATTCTATTGGCCAGCATGAGAGCTAACAGCTGACTGACATGAATGTTAACTAGCATGCTAGCATGCAAAAAAATCGATAGCTGCATTCATCACAAGTAGGAAAAATTTAAATCTGCATGGCACTTTACTCCAATTGGCTCGTTCACTTGCTTAAACTCAACGTTGATTCTGATTCTGCAGAACTGGGTTGGGTATGAAAAAGTATTTGTTGTTAACTTTCTTTTTTCATTCAGTTTTTCCAGTTACGAGTCCTTTTTTAAAGCTGATTGTTTTGTGTTCATTTTGTTTAGTTCTTTTTTGTAACAGATTTAATGTTTAGTATAGAGCTTAGAAAAAATTCTCAGTGTGAGATAGGCAAGAATTAAGGCATGTAGCAACATCAGCACGGCAAAGGGTACTCCTTTAAAGGCAAGGACGGGCAAAAATATTTTAAGTCAAGTGATAGCGATTGCTGTATGAGTTGTATGATTTTTGAATCATTTTTCATCATAACAAATACTATAGTACAGCATTTCAAGCATCTGTTGGGGGGAGTTATCACATTGAGTAAATAATTATAAATTCTCTTACACTTAAATCTACAAAAACACACAGCATTTCAAGCATCTGTTGGGGAAGTTACCACATTGAGTAAATAATTATAAATTCTCTTACACTTAAATCTACAAAAATACATGTAAAAATGAGAAACAGCAAGATGTGGAAACAAGAAAATGATCATTATTTATTATGGGATCACCTGTGCTTGCTCACTGGTGATCCATGTTCAAACTCCAGTGTTGGCAGCAATACCTTATTACTATATAACAAAATGAAAGGGAGTTATATCTCTAAGTAAATAATTTTGACCCCACCTAACAACAACATTTATGTATACAAAAATCTTGTAGAAAATGAAAAACAGTAAGATGTGGAAATAAGAAAATGGTCATTATTTATTACCAGGTTGTTATGTAGTGTTGGAGACATGGGAGACAGTAATAATGAATAAAATTGTGAGTTTGGTGTCAAGTGTAGATCAAATACACAGATCAGAATCTGACAAAATGATACGATAAAAAATAAGCAAAGTGTATACAGTCTTTCTCATGTTTTTTACAGATGTGTGTAATGGGTGTCCAGATAATTTAGTGAGATAATACAAGTGTTTGGTTTTTTTTACCTCAATTTTTGTTGAGTGCTAAAAAGTAAATATTACTATTATGACCTGAAAATGTATGTATATATATATATATATATATATATATATATATATATATATATATATATATATATATATATAGTTGGATTGTTGTGAGTTTTTGACCTGGATTTCACACTATTTGTGATCGGACCATCACAAATAGTGTGAACCCAGGGTCACAAATTCACATCAAACCAACTAAATATGTTAGCTCTATCACTGATATTGAGTACTTTCCAATAAGTACCCTGCATATATAATGTATAAATAATATATATAAAAAAATTGCATGTATATATATATATATATATATATATATATATATATACATCAGAAACAGCAAGACATGCAAACAAGAAAAACAAGTATTACTTATTATCTTTATTATCTTGTTGTTATGTGGTTCTGGAGACATAGGAGACAGTAATAATGAGTAAAATTGTGAGTTTGGGGTCAAATGTACATCAAATACACAGATTAGTATCTGATAGAATAAGATAAAGAATAAACAAAGTGTATACAATCTTTCTCATATGCTTTTTTTTTATAGATGTGTGTAATAAGTATCCAAATAATTTAGTTAGAAAATACAAGAAGTGTCTGGATTTTTCTTACCTCAATTTTTTGTTGATTGCTAAAAGATAAATATTACTATTACGCCCTGAAAAGGGAAAAAGAGATGAAATTTTCATTGACACATGTGTTAACAAGTTGTCTGTGAAAAAAAAAAAAAAAAATGGGATCAATTCTCATTGGTTAAAAATGAGTGAATTAAAGATAATTATAATTGTTATTTTATTTTAATTATTTTTGACACTATAATTAATTTTTATTTATTTAATTTTTTTATGAATATGACAGCAGGAAGTGTGTTGGACAGAGACAGGAATCCTCGGGAACACCTGTATTGATCTCATGAGTTTCAGAAGACTGGCTGTTAATATCAATAACATCTGGCCCTTATAAATAAAAGTTTATTTGTTCCCTATAAATGAGTCTGTATAACAAAATGTAAGGGAGTTTAAATCTCTAAGGAAATAATTATGACTCCCCCACAACATTTATGTATGCAAAAATCTTGTAGAAAATGAGAAACAGAAAGATATGGAAACAACAAAACAAGTATTATCTTATATGTGTTGTTCTTGTCCTAAGTATTATCGTTCATTACCAACCTTCATGTGATTATTCTATTCAATAGCCTTCCCTAGGTTACAACAAAATGGAAACAACAAAACACATTATTTATTATCTGGTTGTTATGCGGTGTTGGGGACATGAGAGACAATAATAATGAGTAAATTGCATATCGTCTTTTGATTTTGGTTTGATGACCACATTGAAGATCATATTGATAATCAATATTGCGATGTTAATTCCTATATCCATGCTTTCTATATCTATAAATGCTCTATCTCTATTGAGCACACTTTCCTTATAAAGATAGCAAATTCTGAGATATATATATATATATATATAATTTTTTTTATATATTAAGAACAATTTTATAGAAAAGAAGTATGATAAAGTGGAAAAAGTTTTGTGATATATTTCATCCTTTAGGGCTTCATCAGACTAAGTTTATGTTTATATTTGTAAAGGGGTTATAAAACTGAGTAAATAATTATAAACATTCTAACATATATATATATAAAATACAGTGTAACCCGGATATAAGAGAGTTTTCGGGACCTGGAGAAGAAGTCTCTTATATCCGGGTTTCTCTTATATCCGGATTTTGTCTATTTTATATACATTAACACAGGCTCTAATTTGGGACCAGAGAAAATCTCTCTTATATCCGGGTTTTACTGTATATATATTACAATGAATCATTCATACAAAAAGTAGATTAGTAAAGTTAATGATATGAAATGGCAAAATCCTTTTGCAAACAAAATTTTAAAGTTGCATTAACCTACAAACGACTCAATGAATGTTATGATCCTTGTTTTTAATAATCCATTAAAAATAACACATTTAAAAAAAAAAGCATATTTCGATTCACATTTAATTTTTTTGTCTCTGATGCTACCTGGATTTTACAAAAAACAAAATAATTTCCATGCCTGAGGATGACTGAATGTACAGTTGAAAGTACTTGCATATTAAAAAAAAACAAGGATCATAACATTCATCGAGGGTTTTGTAGGTTAATGCAACTTTAAAATTTTGTTTGCGAAAGGATTTCATCATTTCATATCATTAACTTTACTAATCTACTTTTTGTATGAATGATTTATTGTAATATAAATTGAACTGCACCACATATTTGATATATATATGTATGTATATATATATATATATATATACACACACACTTTCTGATCATGAGATTCAGGTTCAAATCTCAGCACAGTTGATTTGTCAGGAAGGAGACTTCCTGATGTTATAATTATAAATCCCCTAATATTTATATATACAAAGATACTTGTAGAAATGAGACAAAGCAAGAGTGTGGAAACAGCAAAATGAGTATTATTTATTATCTTGTTGCTATGTGGGGTCAGAGACATGGGAGACAGTAACAATGAGTAAAATTGTGAGTTTGAGGTCAAATGTTATTATATACCATACGTATGAACACTAATGGGTATGTTCCAATCCTCATAAATACATTGGATACTACTGTAAGTGGGGGTAATATGCTGTCTAAGTAGTTGACCACTAGCAGTGGTTTACCTACTTCATGCTGCTGGCGAGTATTGTATTTTGTTAATGTTATAAAGATTACCATTTCATTTCCAACCTCTGTTTTGGTTATTCCTCATTCAGCAACCTTTTCTAGGTTACAATATATATATATATATATATATATATATATATATATATAATTCTTTATTTTAAAAAATTTATAACATAAATATGTTATAAAATCACAAAAATAGCCATTTTGTTTCAATACTCTCAGTGTCTTATCAAGTGATGATGTTGAATGTAAAATAAATGGTTTTAAAACCATTTATTTTACATTCAACATCATCATTTTGATAAAAACACTCGAGGTGTTGAAACAAAAAAATGATTTTTAACATATTTATGTTATAAATTTTTTAAAATAAAGAATTATATCTGCTCTACTTTGTATTGAGCACTCTTTTAAGAATAGTATTTGTTGGTTATTGGAATTCATTCCGTATATACCAATCATATACTTATATATATATATATATATATATATATATATATATATATATGGTTATTCCTTATTCAGTAACCTTTTCTAGGTTAAAAATATATATATATATATATATATATATATATATATATATATATATATATGGTTATTCCTCATTCAGTAACCTTTTCTAGGTTACAATATATATATATATATATATAAATATATATATATATTCCTCATTCAGTAACCTCAAATTTTTGTTGAATGCTAAATGTTAAATACGAGGCACAATGGATAGTGGCTCAGATTGGGGAATCGGAGAGCTGAGTTCAAATTACAGTCAGATCCATTACATTCACTTACGTGCTAATACCCTTGGGAAAGGTATGAATCCTTTTCTCCTCCTCCCAACTATGGGTAAATAGAGGACAGACTGGATTCTATAGCCTTGGATGGCAACCAGTCTAGGAGAAGGAAAAAAACTCTGAATTCAAAACCAGCCTGGAGAAAGTTGGGCTCCATCAGGCTATCTTGCCCAAGACACACCACTTCTACTGCAGTGCATATGATGCCCCTATGAACCTACAGGTCACAGGATAAAAAAATATAAATATAAAAAATGTTACTATTATGGCCTGAAAAAGGAAAAACAGCTGAAATTTCCATTGATGCATATGTTTGACAATCTGTTCGATAGTCTAAATGTCATGTGTTTGTATGTCTAGAGGAGAAAAGTGTAGCTGATGCTCATTGGTTTAGAATGAGTGAATTAATGATAATTATAATTGTTATAATTACTTTATTATAAATATTTTTGACACTAATTAATTTTTATCTATTTATTTTCATAGACACAACATATCCTTTATCATTTGGAGTCTTCCCTTATTTGTTATTAAATTTCCACCTGTGGTTGACATTATCTATGTAAATAGTGTGCACAAGTTATTATATATTTTAATATATAATAACATGCAGGTGCCCACTATTTACATTATTCGGACTATTGTCCTCATCTTTGTCGCCATGTTTATCACAACGTTTCGGCCATTATAAGCTCTGGCCTTCTTCAGGTGGTTGGAATGTCGAACTGAACCCTTTATTTCGCTCACTGGGGTATCTGTACTAGTTCCACACGCCATGTTTAATGGATGTCAGTTATCAGTTATCTCTTGTTAATTCCCCTCTCCAAGTTCTCCACTGCCTTAACCAGGTATTGAACAAGGACACATGGCACAGTGGATAAAGGCATTAGTTAGATCCAGTGACAGGACCCAAAGACTGTGAGTTCAAGACCTGGTTTAGGCAGTGGAGAACTTGGAGAGTGAAATTAACAAGATATAACTGATAACTGACATTCATTAAACATGGCATGTGGAATTAGAACAGTCTACCCCAGTGAGCAAAATAAAGGGTTTAATTCGACATTCCAACCACCTGAAGAAGGCCAGAGCGTACAACAGCTGAAATGTTGTGATAAATATGGCAACAAAGATGATGACAATAGTCCAAATAAAATAAATAGTGTACATAATACCTTATCTCAGAAATATAAACAGACACACAGGTGCAGTTTTAAAAACTTTCTATTTTAGATTCTATTTGAACAGTTGGCTTTAAGAAGTTATACTGTTTTACTGTTTTTCATTGAAATGAATAGTTTTGAGGTCTCCTAACTATATAAAATGTAAAAAATTTAAACGAGAATTCTATAGCATAACTACAATAATATTCTTTCATAGTTATATATCCTTGATTTTTTGACAGCAGAACCAGCATGCTACAATCCTGGATATTAATGGTATATATATATATTCAAATGACAGTCATAATTGTGAACTTAAATACCAGAAGAATAGAATAGTAATAATAAAGCATAACGGTCATGTGAACTAACCAAGGAACCAACTAATGAAGGGAGGGAAGGGTTTTCCTATTTGAATTTTCTAATGAATCTTAATTCTTCAGTTAAGGATTTAATCAGCTCATGGAGAGTTCTACAATGATAAAATATCTGTAGAAATTAACTTTTAAATTTCAATTAACAACTTTCAAAAACATAACAACATAAAAAGATTTGAAATAAGAAATTATTCCACTGAAACAACAATCATAAAAACTTTAAATTTGAAATAAGAACTTTTATTATTCAATCATAAAAAGAAACAGACTTTAAACTGAAACAGACTTTAAACACCTCTATCTGTAGAAATTAACTTTAAATCATTAACTATTTCAACTTAACAACTTTAACAAAATATTGCATAACAATCATAAAAAGATTTGAAATGAGAACTTTACTATTCCACTGAAACAGACTTTAAACACTCTATCTTCATTCTTTTTTAATTTCTTACTGAAACCAAGTAGTGTCTTTGATATGTCTTTCCATAAAATGTCCCGGGTAAGACGATAAATTACATCTGCATCTTGGGTAAGACGATAAACTATGTCCAACAGTAAGGTCTCTGATCAGGTTTTGAGGAGCATGAAGCCACCTCTTAAATGCTGGTGTTCCCAAGTCCACCCTTATCCGGGGTAGTAGTACCTGTTAGGGTCTCAAATATGAGTAAATAGTTAGCCCCCAAACTGGGGTTAAATACTATGAAAGTGTAAGAATAGGTTTTAATACCAGAAATACTTTGTAAAAATATTTATTACCAGCAATACATTTTTTTAAAAAAAAAGAAGATATTACCAGCTATACACTTTTGAAGAAAAAATGTTACCAGAAATGAAAATTTTGTCAGCATTAAATAACCTATTGAGGTTGATATGCCATTAAACAAATCAAACCAAACTAAACCAATCATTCCATAAAATCAAAATGGAATAGTCCATTATTAATGAGGTATTGTCAGGAGACATTATCTATCTTCTCTACTTTCTTTGATTTTCTGATCAAAAGCAGGGAGCATCTCTGATATGTTATTTCTGTCTTTCCACATGATCAAAACAGAATAGTCTATTATTAATGGAGTATTGGCAGGGTGTAAAGGTCATACAAACTACCTAAGAACTAACAAAGTGAGGGATGAGCAGAATTATTACATGACAATTAGTAAGTTGTCTCATCTTAACATATGTTAAGCTGTTAAGTGTTGCCAATAATCAAAATAAATAGATGCAACTAAAGGTGTAGGAAATATGGTCCAAGCTTTTGACTTTCTTAAGTCATTATCAGAGTAGGTAAAGACAACTTGTAAGTTTAGTAAAATTTTGAAATAGGGTAACAACACTATTTTTTAAAAAATAATCTGTTAGAAGTATGTTATGAAGCATGTGGAATGCATTTTGGAATCTAAAATTGTAGAACTAATGAGTGTTGAGATATAAGCAACATGTGACGTATATTTATTTTTATATATTCACATGTGATTGTTTTAAATATACTATATTGAATCCGGTGGTTCACTGTAACAGCTTAGACAATTTCTCTCCAGAATCTATCCTTCATTTCTATAAGTCCATGCTTAGAATATTGCTGCCACATATGGTCTAATCCTCTTGCTATTTATCTAAAGAAGAATTAGCAATATTATTAGTCCTGATCTGGCAGCTCAGCTTCAGTCACTTACCCACTGCTGTAAGGTTGCCTCCCTGTACCTTTTTTATAAATACTTTCATGGTAAATGTTCAGAGTATTGGCAGGGTGTAACTGTCATACGAACTAACAAAGTGAGGGACAAGCAGAATTATTATATAACAATTAGAAAGTTGTCACATCTTAATGTATGTTAAGTGTTGCCAATAATCCAAATAAATAGATGTAACTCAAACATCTGAAGATGCTGGAAAAATGGCCAGTTCCTTCTATTATTCCAGTAAGTACTTGGCTTCTTCTGCCATTGTTTGTCTTTAATACAGTCAGATTAGACCAGAATTGGGCTATTGCTGCTATATCTTGGCTGGAGCTGCTTGATCCTCAATTTCCAGCCTTTATAGAGTTTGAAATCATTTATGTAGTCTCATGTGAAAGACATTGTCGAATCTGCAGCAAAGTATTAAAAAATACAAAAATTTCATTAGAAACAACAAAAAAAATACTGAACTGTTACATAATAACAATCCTCTTCCATGGCTGTGAATGCTGGACCATCTCATCACAGATGAAGAAGGCACTTGAAGCAAAAGAAATTTTGTTCTACAGAAGGATAATGAGAATACCATGAGCAACAAGGAAGTTTTTGAGAAAATAGAAATGAAAAGGACATTTATACTTAATATCAAGAAGGGAGAGTTGAAATTTCTAAGACACATAATGAGGAAAGAGGGGTTGGAAAGGAAGCGATAGCTGAAATTTCTAGGGTACATGATGAAGAAAGAGAGCTTGGAAAATCTGATACTCACAGGAGAGATTGAGAGCAAGAGAGACAGAGAAAAACAATGCATAACCTGTCTAGGAAATATAACAAAAAGACAAAATTTACAAAGAGCTACAATGGACTGGAAGTTGTGGAGAGCCATGATCGCCTATGTCATGAATGGAAATAAAACTTAGAAGAAGCGTTTCGACCATTGTATGCTCTGGCCTTCTTCAGGTGGTTGGAATGTCGAACTGAACCCTTTATTTCGCTCGCTGGGGGAGACTGTTCTAATTCCACGTGCCATGTTTAATGGATGTCAGTTATCAGTTATCTCCTGTTAATTCCCCTCCCAAAGTTCTCCACTGTCTTAACCAGGTATTGAACTTGCACTCCTTGGGTCCTGTCACTGGATCCACCTTTATCCACTGTATCATGTGTCCTTGAGGACACACGGCACAGTAGATAAAGGCATTAGTTGAGTTGAGTTCAATACCTGGTTAAGGCAGTGGAGAACTTTGAGAGAGGAATTAACAGGAGATAACTGATAACTGACATCCATTAGACATGGCTCGTGGAACTAGAACAGTCTACCCCAGCGAGTGAAGTAAAGGGTTCAGTTTGACATTCGAACCACCTGAAGAAGGCTGGAGCGTACAATGGCTGAAACATTGTGATAAATATGGCAACAAAGATGAAGATGTTAGTCCAAACAATGTAAATAGTGTACATAATACCTCATCTCAGAAATATAGACAGATACTTAGAAGAAGCTTGATGATAATTTACCTTACAAGAAGGTTCATCCACCATTTGACAGATTTTGTTTTTAATCCTGCTTGGTGTCTAGCCACTTTCTACCAGAATAGCCTGGTGGGGGAACTGGTTTAGACAACAGGGACCTGACCATAAAGTAGGTATTTCTGCGTTATACAGTGAATGTTTAAATTACATTCTATTTCTGTTTGCCGTAATCACATCATAATTCCATGTAAAACTGGTTCAAGAACATTGTTTTTATAAAGACATTGTCACATCTCCATATATTGCTTTTTTCTTGCTTTCATCCTTTCTTTTTAGGCAATTCTCTTTGATTTTTTTCCCCCTCATTTTCCTGATTATTGTTCTTTTATTGGCAGACAGTTTTCATTAGAATTTGCTTCAAGGTGCACTCCATGGGATTACATCCCATGCTTACTACTTGCTTTTAGAATTTTTGCAAATCAGTGACCCCTACCCAGAGTCAAAATATTTTTTCTGTTGACTCAAAAACTGGTATCTAACAGAAATATTTAGTTTGGCACAAGGCTAGAGTATTGAGTCAAAAAAGTCACCCATCTAAATACTGATCAGGTTCTATGTTGCCTAACTTTGGAAATAAATCGAGAACCAGTGCTTTCTTTAATTACTCAACATTACTTTATCTTTGAATATATATTATGGCAGCATGGCTGAGTGGTTAGAGAGTTCAATTTCTGACCATGAGCTACCAATTTGAATGTCATTATGGTCATTAGACAAGGTGACGTTTTGATGTTATCAGTTTGAGGAGTACATTTGTAAAGTGCCTGAAAATCATACCACAGATTGACTGAAGACTTGTTAGTCAAATTGGGCAGACAGAAACGTTAAGAAGTTGTTGATAGTTGTGGTTGCATGAATTCATAAGTCATTGTGACTGAGTGAGTGTACTGGCCTTGTTCAAAAAAATTGATGATGCTGAATCCCAGAAAGTGTAACTACTAACGTTTACTCAGAATAATTGCTTTATAAACCATAAGTTGGCTCTGTGGGTTGAGCTGGTATGTGTAATAAGGTTTGGCTAGTCACCATGACAGAATGGTGTGTGTGTGTGTGTGAGTCTCTCTCTCTCTATATATATATATATATATATATATATATATATATATATATCAAGTATAGGATTGGTGTATACAGAATAAATTCCAATAATCAAAAAATACTATTCTTAAAATAGTGCTCAGTACAGAGTAGAGCAAATATAATTATTCCTTCATATATATATATATATATATATATGAAGTAATATACTCTTAAGGTGTGCTATATTTATGAGATATAGTGCTCAATATCAGACATAGAGTGTGTGTAAATATAGAACACTCATGGCCTGACGATTGCATCTAGCATGAAACAGAATGTCGCCTCTAAGTGTTGACTTCAATGTTCACTTTTTTATATATATATATATATATATATATATAAATTTCAGACAGAGTATATCTGTAAAAGGATAATATGAATCAAGACAAAAGAAAAATTTATCTTAGCCAGCACATTTTATCTTATGATAAAACATATTGGGTTAGATAATTTTTTCCATTTTGTTAATTCATATATATATATATATATATATATATATATATATATATATATATATATATATATAGGTATGATTGTTAAATTGTTGCTACATTATATGTTTAATTTCATGCATGTGTTTTGCTTGTTTTTGTTTTGCCGATTGCACAGTATAGTAGGGTCAGTTGGGCGCCATCTCTGAGATAAAGTGCACCATGACACAATTCCCTCCAACAAAAATTTGAAAACAGCATACTGTACTGATTGGCATTCACACTGAAAGCTCCAATATGAACATTTCAGTGTTTTGGGGTGTCAATCTGAGGACAGTGCAGAGGATTTGGAAAGAGTTGTCAAGAGGGTGGCTGCTGGAAGACTCTATATCTGACAACAGGACTCTGCACCATACAACACAAGCAGAGGAAACCCAGTCATGGCTGTCAGACAATTTCTGTGACCACATCACTCTTTACATCTGGCCGCCTAACTCCCCAGACTGCAGCCCCCTTGATTATTATTTGTGGGGCACAGTTAAGCAAGGGACCAACAAAATTCCTTGTAACATCAAGGATGGACATAAGGCAAAGATTCTGACAGCATTCATAATTTTAAACAAGAAGATTATCCAGAAGAGATGTAGGAAATTCTGAAGTCATATGAAGGCTTTGGTTGAAGGCAATAGCAATTTTATTGAACAGATTTATTCTTTAGTATTTCAAGATATTGTTGTATAATTTTGGTAAATATCTCTATTAAAATGAGTGTTGTTTTTATTTTTGTGTAATTTAGATAATAATTTATCCATTGCACCCTGTTTGCACAGAGTGTATCAACAATACTTTTACAAATTTTGGGGCGGCTTCCTCACACCAAAACAAGGACAAAAGTTCACATAAACACATGTCTGCAAATCCTCCTGTTATTTTTTGAAAAAATTTACCATCATTTACTTACTTTCATTTATTAAACATTAAATTATGTCACTTAGCATCCTCCATAATTCATCTTGATTTTTCAGTTAACCTGATTAATATTTATGAGTGTCTCTTAAATTAAAAATTTTTTTTAAAAAACTAACAACTTTTTTACTTTTGTTTATAAATACTTGTTGCCCTGATAAAGTTTGAGAATGAAAGGCATCAGCTAAGATAAGCTTTCCTTTAGTCTTTATTCCTATCTCTCTCTCTCTCTCTCTCTATATATATATATATATATATATATATATATACACATACATATATATTGTTAGTGGAGTCCTCTAGCTTTATCATTAAACAGCTCTCTATAAAAACATCACTTCTGGCTGTAGTCCCAGACGTCATAAAACGCTATGACTTATTTCCTCTTATCAGGCCTAGAGTAAACATCATTTCAAGTGCTTGACCACTACTCTCATAAATGTGTGATTATCTCCTTATTTTCTGTCCAATAATTATTTTGCCATCATTTTTTATAGCCATATTGTGACAAGACCGATGTATAAACAAGAGAAGGAAGGAGACCAGCAAGGCATTGCTGTATTTCTCAATGCCACTTTTAACTATTCTATAAAAAAAAAAAGTAAATAAATAAAAATGATTGTAATCATACCTTTTCACCACTGGAGGAGATTTACTTAAGAATATTTTCTCTGTGAAATGTTGAAATAGAATAATCTCACAAGAGTTTTGTACAAATAGAAACTAGGTATATGTATATGTATAGCTGGCCACTCATATTCGAGAATACCCATCTACCCATCCCTGCAGAATCTTGCTCAGGCATATTTATGTTTATTCAACACCCACAGAGCCCACCTGTGGTTTTTATAGCAACTATGCTGAGCAGATCCAATGACTTGGGACTTTTGCAGACAGCTATCAATAGCCCCAAGGGTTCCATCTTGCTCATAAGGTCAACCCATGGTATGGTTTTTGTGTTTATTCATGCTGGAATCACCATTCTGATAACATGGTGGGAGCCCAGGTCTCATAGCCAGAATGGAACATTTATCAGCCATCTGCCCTGCTATAGAGACACGCTATTTACATTATTTGGGCTGTTGTCCTCATCTTTATTGTCATATTCACAATGTTTTGGCTATTGTGTGTTCTTGCCTTCTTCAGGTGGTATACATGGCCCAGTGGATAAAAAGTGTTGGATAATCCAAATAGTGCCTTGATCCACAGAGTTGTGAGTTCAATACCTGGCCACAACAAGTGAACAAAAACTTGGAGAGTTGGTTACTAAAGGAATTAACTGAACCTGAGCTATCCAGTAAAGGAATGGCATGTGGAACTAGAATTATCTACCCCATGGACTAAAAAAGGGTTTGGTTCAAAAATTCAACATATATCACCTCAAAACATACAACAACCAAAACATTATTGATGGGTTCACATACCTATAAGTATCTGTAAGTCCATGGACTACACAGTTCACTCAGATAACCAACCTTCCAATGGGCACTCATTCTGGAACCCGACCTTGTGCATAACTGTTACCTGTATTCTTATTATGGGTTTTTCATGGTATATATTCCTATTTACAGAATAAGGTTATGAATATAACAGTAAAGATGAGGACAATGGCTGAATAATGTAAATGGAATCAATTCCTCATCTCCATTCTGTAAGTGCATAACATGGTATTTAGGCAGAAAATGTTCTTTAAGGCAAATAATATGAAAAGCTACATATTTTTGTATCGATTAATTTTAATGATTGACTTTTCCAAGTTAGAAATAATCCTCAGACAAAAAGGAAATGTTGTCTGAAACTGTTCAAAGTTCATTTTAGTAGAAAGGTACTGCAAATATGGTCCCATCTGCCCATGAAAACAGCTAAAATTTTGAAATAGGGTAACACTTTTTTTTTTAATCATTTATTTATGGAATTTATTTTATAGATTCAACATGTGACGTATATTTATTTTATATATTTTTAAATATACTATATTGAATCCGGTGGTTCACTGTAACAGCTTAGACAATTTCTCTCCAGAATCTATCCTTCATTTCTATAAGTCCATGCTTAGAATATTGCTGCTACTAAAGAAGAATTGGCAATATTATTATTCCTGAGATGGAATCTCAGCTTCAGTCACTTTCTCACTGCTGTAAGGTTGCCTCCCTGTGCCTTTTTTATAAATACTTTCATGGTAAATGTTCAGATAAGCCTGTGGTAACTGCTGTGGTAACTACCACCACCATTACATACACACAGTCCATAGAAATCATGCGACAAGCATTCATTGGTTGATCTCCTCAAAACTAGCTTGCTGATTGGTCAGTTCCAGCCAATCAGATATCCTGCACACAAGGAATGAAATTACCCACTCACTAAGGTTGAGCCAATCACGTGATACCCAGCCTTATATAAGCAAAACACGTGTAAGCTCTCTCTCTTCAGCCTCTCTTGCATCCCAATCCTTGCTGCCAAAATGTAACCTTCAAGAACTCCCGTCTTGACCATACAGTCAGATGTTAAAGAACATTACAACATTCACGCAAATACAACTCTTAACTCTTCTGAACTTTTAGCAACTTTACCAATTCACATTTCCTAACATGCTAAAGGAACTTTATTCTTCTAAACTACAGTTTAATAATTACTTCATTTTTATGAGCTCCGATACAAATATTTCCAAATCTAAGAGACATAACTCATTCAAACCTTCAGCTTATATGCATGTACACCAAACACTAATAAATTCAATTGTTATGTTTTGAATCATTACATTCTGTCTTGTATTTTATACTATGTGCTATTTTACCTCAAATATAAATTGCATTACATCCACGCATTGTCCTTAATCATGCCTTTCCTGGTCAAAAGATATATGTAGCATCACCCCTACAAGCCCTTTGCTAAGGTACCAAGAGTTTTTGAATTTTAAGCACAGTACTAAACTGACGTCAAGATCTCATTAATTTACAGTTGAGTAAGATGGTTAGATGTAACTGTAAATTTTACACTACGCCGAAATAACCTGTCACCCCCATGAATGACTACACTATAGATAGTAGCTACCTATAACTATCTGTAAGTCAACGAACTTCAGAGTCTAGTTGGGATCTGTTGAGTACAACTCAGACTTATGCAAGAACTACTGACCTTCCAATAGTAGCACTCACTATTGGATTGACTTGCGACGACCTTGTGCATAACTGATACTTTCTTTTGTCGCACTTCTCACTTGTGGAACTTCCTTCTGGCTCCATGCTTTCCAGCCAACTTTAATCTGCAAAAATTTAAATTCAATGTCAATTGCTATCTGCTGTCTTCCTGATTACCCTTTTTGTTCTCACTCATTAGTAATGTTTCAGTTTCTTATTCTTTCACACTCAGTAACCCTTTTTGTCTTAGTGGCTTTACTGCCTTTCTTAGAATGGACTCAATTAAAACAAAAAACCTTAAAACTCTGATACATTGATTATTTGAACTGGTGTCCGTCTTCCTGATTGTTATAAACTCCCCATCATTACAATCTTAACCTCTTCAAATCTGGGATTATCTACATAATACTTATCCTACATATCTGAATAATCTGTACTTAGCATAAAACCACATTCAATAACCGTCTTCCTTGTGTAGCTTTTGGGCCTTGGATTGGATAAACAATAGTGTACAAAAAAAGTAACCTTCAGCTTTTTTTGAATAAATTTCCTATTTTGTGATGTTCCAGGGAATCCAAACCAGATCCTTTATTCAGTCCACAGAAAAGGCTGACTGTTCTCATCTTGTCATTCATAATGGCAAATTATCTCATATTTTTCCCTAGATTATGTATGGCAAAAATGATCACTGGAGAAAAATCATGGGGAATTTGTTGTTTAAAAACAGTAATTTGACTTTGCTAACCAGGCACTTTCTCTATAGCTTAATGGGAAAGCACATCAGGCCAAATGAGAGTTCCGTATAGGATACAGGTTTGATTCCTGTTGAAGGACATACTTTCTATGAAATTTTCAGATGTTCAGGCTGGTAAATGTAGTTAATACAGTTTAAATATTTATGTATATATATATATATATATATATATATATATATATATACACACACACACACTGGGTGTAACTGCAAAATTGTTCAATTATTAGATTAAATTTTGAACCATTGTATCTTAGAAATAATTAAAGATATCTTACTGGAATTCTCTGAGGTTTTCATAACACTATTGGACTCTACTTTGAACAATAAGAATGTATAATTTCTCTCCAAGCTTAACAGAAGAATTGTGATGAAATCAAAAATAAATGAAAATGACATGTTCATCATTAATTAAACATAGCTAAGGATCAGAAGCTCATGAAGGACTAAAATAAAGTTCAAGTATATATATATAATTCCAGGCTCATTTTCCAGCATATTCAAGATGATCTTTGCCCTCTCTAACCTTCTAACTTTCTATCCTGGAGTAACAAGTTGCCTCACAGGTTTCACATTTGGTTCCATTTTCAAGTCTTTTTTCACTGCTCTTTGGACTGTCATAGCTGAAACTCTCATGTACTAAATGACTTATAACTTAAGTTGGATCTTTTCTAATTGATCTCTTTAGTTCTAAGATGAAATGTTGATCATTCTTCTTGTTGTGACCTCCTGATCCAGTTTTCCTCTCTACTGTTCCCTCATTTTTTAAACTTATTCACCATTCTCGTTATGGTTCTTGAATTGATTTTGAAGAAAGAAGCCAAATTATCAATGTTGGTATGATTACTGAAGGCCTGAATGATCTTTTTCCTCTCACTATTGCTCAGTTGGGAAGACATAGTGTGGCTGGCACAAAATGATTTTAACCTGTTCTCTTTCTAACTGAATAACTCAAAGGGTTTTTCAGTGATTCTTACAATGATGTCAAGATGGCTAAACGTCTTATCTGATAACCTAGAAAAAAGAAACACCATTAGTTTAGCAGTTTTTAGATATTAAACATTTTGTGGGATGGACAATTATCCCATGCTGTTACACGATTTGAACAATTTTGCTGTTACACCCAGTATGTAATAAATGTGCAGGATTGATTCTGATGAGAAAAATTGTCTGACACCACACAGTGAACCAGCTGCTAAGAAAGTTGGTTCACTGTATAAGAGTTTCATCAAATACATGCAAAACCCTAAAATCCAAAGACGTTAACCTAAAAATTTTTGTGGAGATGTCACACATGGAACCTACCCCATTCAAAAATGTCTAAACTGTCAACTGTACGAATTTAAGCAAATGAAACCTGTAGGTTTTAGTGAGGACCATCTTTCTCATAGACTGACACTACAAAAATCCTAAACAAAGGACTGTACCAAATAACAGAAACTACATAACTTGAGGACTACCAACAGCAGCAATAATTAAAATGGACAGCACATATAACACAAAGAGAAAATAATGACATATTCAAGATATTGACATTCCACATGACATCAAATAAAAGGCTAGGAAAGAAACTTTCATCAATGATGGAAAATGCAATAGGAGTTAGTGGATTTGAAAAACTTATTTTCCTGAAAAATTGTTTCAAGAGAATGATTTTATAAGTTTCAAGTGAAAGTAGTACAAGCCAAATATTTCCTTATAAGGAAACAACTAATATTGCCATTACATTAGGCTCACATGCTGCCATTAATTTCATGACAATGAATGCTCTCATCAAAGGTCTAATAGTATTAAAATGGTTTTGAACGAGTGAAGCCTGTGGGTCTTGGCAAAACACTATCATTCTTTGAACATTATGGGATGGCGCTACAGAATCACAAAGCATTGTACCAAATAACAGAAAGCACATCACTTGAGGAATTTCAACGGCAGCCACAACTAAAATAGATATTACAAGTAACTCAAAGAGAAAATAATGATATAATCATGATATTGATATTCTACATGACATCAAACAGAAGATTAGAAAGGAAGCCTTCATCAGTAGTGTATAGGGTGATAACGGTTAGTGGATTTGAGAAACATATTTTCCTGAAAAAATTGTTTTCAGAGAAAGATTTTGTAAATTTTAATTGAAAATTGCACTGGCTGTTCCGTCAATGAACGGCAAATGTCTCCTGATGTGAGAATGGCTAATATTACCATAAGAATTAGGGAGGAAAATAGATAATACACTTTGATTCCAGCCTCATGGCTAAGGAGTAAAGCTAACTTAAGTAGCACTTGCTTTTTGGTTAATGAATGCCGAATGTTTCCTCATAAGGAAATGTCTTATATTACATTACAGATGAGAACAGATATTAGACTTTGATCTCAGACCAATGGCCAAGGAATGAAGAAAAGCATAATGAATGCTTATAAGGAAATGTCTAATATTCTTCTTCTATGTGCTCTCTCACTTCATGACAAGGGCAATCATGGCTCTTCACAGTGTCTTGTTATTTGTAGCTCTGGGTAATGTTTGTCTTTTTGCTATATCTCTTCTCTCCCTGTTCTGCCAAACATTTACAAAAGCTTGTAGGTTATGCATTGCTTTCCCTGTTGTCATCAATATGTCCTGTGAGTCTCAAATTTCCTTTCCTCATTTTGTTCCTTAATATAAATTTTTATATCTATTTTCTCTAAAACTTTGTTGTTGCTCACAGGTTGAGTCCATGGTATTCTCACCATCCTTCTGTAGAACCAAATTTCTGTTACCTTCAGTTATATGCCATGCATAATACATGCTTAGGTGATCATGTATCTTTCAATACATGACTGATGAGGCAGATTTTTTTCTGCAGTAGGTTGCCATTTCTTTCTACGGTAGACCAGTTGCCATCCAAGGCAATAGAACCAAGTCTGTCCTACTATTTACCCATAGTTGGGGGGAGAAGAAGTGGATTCATAGCTTTCCCAATGGTGTTAGCATGTAAGTGAATGTAATGGATTCGAATGGAAGTTGAACTCGACTCTCCAATTCCTGAATCTGAACTGCTATCCATTACTCCACCATTTACCATTCTCATTAGAGATAAGAACAGATACTACAGTATCTCCCCACCACACCCAACCAGTGACAGGATTCAGCACAAAGCCAGTTTAAAATGGGAAGCCCAAGCATATACACATGTGACATGTCCAAAAATCTCCCAGTCCCCACAACCAACATCATGCTGGCAATGATATTTCTCTGCTCCTTCCACTTTGCTGCAAAGAGGGAAGTGCTGCTGTTGGATTGGAATCTCCAGGACCAGGAACCCCTCATTTATTTGTTGTGTTCTTTCTGAGGCCAGAATTACAATTGAGATATAAAACATAGTTACATTTGAAAGCAGATACTACACTTTGATCCCAGCCCAATGGGCAAAGAATGAACGAAAGTATAACTGGAGTAGCATTGGCTTTTTAGTCAACAAATGCTGAATGTTTCCACATAAGGAAATGGTTTATTTTTTATTATCATTACTCATGTTTATTGACAATATGATGAACAAATACAGGGTGTTTCACAATTGTTGAAACAAAGCAGCAGCCTCTCAGATGGGGAGAGCTCAGGGAGCATGAGGACCTTGATGGGGGGAGGAACAGTGGTTCCAACAGGATGGTGCTCTTCCTCACACTGCTAGGCCTCCATGAAAAGTTTGGAGAGCATTTCATCAGCCATAAAGCTGAAGTGGAATGGGCATTTCACTCACCTGACCTGAACGCACCGCCCCAGATTTCTTCCTCTGGTTGTTCGTCAAGGCGACTCTTGCACCATTGAAAGCAACCATCACTGAGAAGATTCAAGTGATCACCCAAGAGGAATGTGCATGCATTATCAACAACTTTGCATTCAACTGAATGGAGGACATCTGGAGCATGTACTTTTTATTTTAGATTAAATGGTTGCAGATCCTAAAATGTTATTCTTTTACCTTTCAATAAATGTAATCTCCATTACTCTTTCATTTGTGGTCCTTGATTTGTGCCCAATCATTTTGTTTAAAAAATTGTGAAATATCCTGTAATCTTAAATCCCCAAATAAGTCATTGTTAAAATCTCTGATATAAGCAGATGTTATAGACTGACCTGGTATATTGTATAAACATAAGTAAATCATGAAAATTTTCCCAAGATCATTTGGTTAATAGTAATTTTACTGCATAAACATTGACTTGTATAATAAAAACTGATATCGTGACTGAAAGCAAATATCCCCACCATTTTTTTTTTTACCTTATTGGAAAGAGTCCAGGTTGTCAGTGGAAGATAACTTTGCCTCTTTTATTAGTCTCATCTCAAGAGAATCATTTATTGAATTATTTTTTTCATCTTACTCTGTATATTTCTCCCACAAACAAATTGAACCAGAGTAGATATTTCTACTAAGATAAACAGACTTCATTATTTATAAACATGATCTTTTTTTTTTCTTTTTTTTTTTTGTAGACGTGGAGAGCCCACGTGCTCCATTTTCAGTCTGTCCATTTTTTTTCAAAAGTAATATGTTTTTCTTCCTTTTTCCTTATAATTCTCATTCACTCTAAGATAAATTCTCTGGTTAAGAGAATGACTAAACCAAAATTAATATGACCAAAATTACCTGACATCTAAACAATTTTTGCGATGATGAATCATCTTTATTATAGGTTTTGCTATTTGAACAAGCATCTTCACCTTGGTTGTGATTTATAAACATAGTCAATTTTTTTTGTTGACATGGTCAGCCCACACACTCTATTTTCAGTCTGTCCATTTTTTTTTTCAAAAGTACACTTTTTCAACCTTTTCCCTAACAATCTGCATTCACTCTAAGATAAATTTTCTGGTTTAGAAAATGACTCAACAAAAATTAACGTGACCAAATTTGCCTGACATCTAAGTTTTTGCCAGAATTTTTGAGATGATGAATCATCTTTATTAGAGATTTTGCTATTTGAACCCAGCATGTTTACCTAGGTCGTTATACTCACAAACATTTCGGGCCATTGTCCCATCAGTCCTTCTTCAGGTGTCAATTTTATTGTATGATTTGCTATTTGGACTAACATGCACATCTTGGTTGTTATACATACAATATTTTACTCTCCAGCCTTCTTTAAGTAATTGTCTTATTTTATGCACTGCTATTTGGACCAACATGCTTATTTTGTTTGTTATATTTCCCAATGTTTCAGCCATTGTACCTTCTAGTCTTCTTCAGGTATCTCTCTTATTATATTCTTTGCTATTTGGACCAACATGCTCATTTTGGTTGGGTTTTTTTTTTTGTTGTCGTTTTTTTTTTAAGCATTTCACCCCAAGCAAGGTGGGAGTACCACTAGCATGCAAGGGGTTACAGAGAGTAGGAACAAGTGTAAGAGACGCGATTGAGGAAAGGATATAAAGAAGGACAGTGAATTAGATCAATGCATCAGAAGATGTTGATTGACATTACATTTGAATATTTAAAGACTATAACTATCAGGGAAGCAACTAAGAGGAAAGTTCCACACACGGGAAGTCCAAGACATGAAGCTATTAGAGTAGAAGAGATAACTGCATTTAGCCATTTTGGCAGTGAAAGGGTGGGACTGAGATACCAAGCTAGTAACATACTTAAATTCATGCAGTTTGGGAACCAGCAAAAATAGCTTGGAGCAGTTATCATGAAAGTACTTGTAGAAAAGACAGAGGGAAGCAACAACATGTCTGTAAGAAAGTGACTGTAGACGAGATGCCAAATCAGGACCAATCATATTGCATATCTGTTTCTGGATATGACAGCAGTATTCCATGCAAGGGTGAATGGTTGATTTGAAGGATGGACTCAGGTAAGAAAAACTTTGTTTTGCTTACAGTTTTTCAAGTAACCTTTTCTCCGACCTTCATCAGGGGCCTGTTTTATTATATGCTTTTCTAGTTAGACAAACATGTTCATCTTGATTATTATACTCATAAACTTTTGGTTGTTGTACTTTCCAAGTTTATGTTTGTCAATATTATATATTTTGCTATTTGGTCAAGTATGCTTATCTTCGTCATTTTTATGTACAACATTTCAATCATTGTACCCTCTCGACTTCTTCAGGTGTTTGGCTTATTATATATTTTGCTATTTGGACTAGCATGCTTATCTTTGTTATTTTGTATACAATATTTTGACTATTGTAGCTGCTGGGCTTCTTCAGGTGTCTACTTATTATAAATTTTTCTATTTGAACCAACATACTTATCATTATTATTTTATGTACCACATTTTGGCCATTATAGCCACTAGTCTTCTTCAGGAGTCTGTCTTATTATATACTTACTATTTGACCAAATATGATTATCTTTTTTTATTCTAGGTCCAATGTTTCGACCATTGTACTCTCTGGCCTTCTTCAGATATTTGTCTTCATACTTAGTAACATTCTTGGAATTTCTAACTTATTTTATTCAATCCATGGGGGCAGATTGTTCTCATTCTGATATCCGTCTTTTGACAACATCTTAAATATGTTAGTACTCACTAGTCTTATTGATCTTTTTCTTGCCTTTTCATTTCTTCCACTGAACGAAAGTATATAATTTTCCAGCACTATCAAAACCAGGGATTGAACTCACAACTGCTAGAGACCCACACTAGTATCAAGAGTAAGTGTTAACTAAATAATTCTAGATATCTTTTCTTTAGTATCTTTGAAATATCATGATTTATCACAAAAGAGTGGTTTCCACTTCTCCTCTCCATCATTTGGAAGTCAGAGTTATCTTTCTCCTAGACTGACTGCCACCCAAGGCTAGAGAACTTAATCTACCTTGTTCTTTATCCCATAGCTTGTGGTGAGAAACAAAATCATGTCTTTCACCAGGACATTAGTACAAAATGAACTCAACAAACTTAGCTGGAATTTGAACTTTGTTTATTAATTTTTTTGTGCCAATAACCATTGTACCCCCCGTGCATATCCAATACCAACTTACAAAAAGATTTTATAACAAGAAATAAATGGAATTTTAAAGACTAGGATATTATATTCAGTTAGTACAAATGTGATTTACAAATAGACACAACAGAGCAGTTGCTCAGAACGAAAACCTCTTCAAAAAACTTAAAACAGAGATGGAAAGATCTGAACATGGATGCACAGAGGACATCTAATAAGAGAAATGGAATCTCTTATCATTGCAGTCCAAAATAATTGTATCAGACCAAATTAGATTGAGGCAGAGATTGCCAGAACACAGAAGAGCAACAGACTAAACTACAGACTATGTTCCAACTGATGATATTCACCGAACTTAAAAGTTGTAATTCTTCTGTCAGCTAATTCTTCACAGGGGTCACTGGCCTGCCACTGTGGAGCCTGTCATTAAAATTAGTTTCTCTTTTTGTCTTCTAATGTGCCATGTCCATTCTGGGCCTTGGTTATCATGGATCTCTGCAATTTTCTGTCCTTTCTAGTTCTTAATAACTTTTGTCTTTTTACCTGGTCTGCATTCCATTTGTTCAAGCTCACCAGATAGGTTGTGTGTATCTTTCCTCAAACCCTCTTGCCTTCAATCTTTCCTGTGAGTATCAAAAGTTCCAAGCCCTCTTTCCTCGTTATGTGTCCCAGAAATTTCAACTGTCTCTTTCTGATGTTAAGTATAAGAATCCTTTTTGATGGCATTTCTCTCTAGGATTACCATCTTCTTAATATATTTAGAATCAAGTGAAGCCTTTTTCTTTTCTTTTTAATCATATCACCCCAAGCAAGGAAGTAAAGCCACTAAGACACAAGGGGGTTACTGGGTATGAAAGAATAAGAAAAAAGAGAAACATTATTAAAGAGCAAGAGCAATAGAAGGGTAATCCAGAAGACAGTAGATAATGATTGACATTACATTTAGATTTTTGAAGATTACAGTTGGCTGGAAAGCATGGAGCCATAAGTGAGAAATGCAAGAAAAGAAACTGTTAGCAAAGAACTTAATGGTTACATCTTAGCCAATTCAACTGTAAATTGATGACACCTTACTGTCAATCTAGTAGAATGAAGAGTTTCAGCAGGACATTTACCATGAAAGTATTTATAGAAAAGGCACAGGGAAGCTGTAATACATCAGTGGCAAATCAACTGAAGCTGAGATGCCAGGTCAGGACCAATAATATTACTGATTCTTCTTTGGATTTTATCAAGAATCAAGATAAAAAAAGGAACATTACTAAGAAGTGAGAACAATAGAAGGGTAATCAAGAGGACAGTAGGTAAAAATTGACATTGCATTTAAATTTTTGAAGATGGAAATCATGGGTCCACAAGAGAGTTCCACAAGTGAGAAGTGTGAGAAAAGAAACTGTTAGCATATAACTTAATGGTTACATCTTAGCCAATTCAACTGTAAATTGATGACACCTTAATGCCAATCGAGTACAGCAAGTCATAAAGTCTAGGTCCCATAGTGAAGAGGTCAACTGAACATTTACCATGAAAATATTTATAGAAAAGGCACAGGGAACCTATAATACATCAGAGCTCTAGATAAATAGTAAGAGGATTAGACCATATGTGGCAGCAATATTCTAAGCATGGACTAATAGAAATGTAGGATAAATTCTGGAGAGAAATTGTCTAAGACGACACAGTGAACCAACTTTCTTAGCAGCTGACCTAGCAATGGATTCAATATAGTATATTTAAAACAGTCACATGTGAATATATAAAAATAAATATACGTCACATGTTGCTTATATCTCAACACGCATTAGTTCTACAATTTTAGATTCTAAAATATTCAGCAGGAACACTGGGTTATATTTGGCAGCAATATTCAATGCATGCATATATAAGATAGATTCAGGAGAGAAAAATTGTCTAGCATGAGACAGTGAACCAATTTTCTTAGTAGCAAACCTAGCGATGAATTCAATATAATCTTTCCACTTCATGTTAGCTGAGAATATAAACCGAAGAAGGTGCAATGAGTCAATCTCCTGGATGGTAGTATCTGCGATGCTGATGGGAAGCTGGAAAGGGTCTTTCAGATGATTGATAGAGTAAAGTGTTGTTTTGGAGGTGTTAAAATTAACATGCCATTCCTTGCACCAGTTAACAACAGACTGGTCGGTCATATTTTACATCAGCTTCTAATTATCAAACTGATCAGACTTACTATCAAGACAGGAATAAATGATTGCATCATAAGCATAGATATCAAGTTGAGAACTGATGTCATCAGGAAGGTCATTGATGAAAATTAAGAACAAAGTAGGTCCAAAGATAGAGCCCTGGGGGCGAGGACACCTTCCTTTCCATAAACTGTCATAAACAGAACTAACTCTTGCGTATATTTGTAGCACTTTCTCCTTCTAGAAACAGAAATTATTTTTGCATTTGCCCAGAGGGGCAGCCATTTTTAAACAAAATTATGGTTAAGAAAAGAGAAAATAACTCTTCAAAATTTTTTTATCAGGACCTTTAGACAGTTTGACTATAAAAAGTATAAAAAAAACTTGAGTGACATTGAATCAAACTTTAAAATTAAATTAGAATTGGTATTACATTTTTGACTAGCCCTGTTAGAAAAATACATTTCAAGATTTCCACTCTATATTTAATTAGTATATCTAGTATATATAATTAGTATATTTGCTAATATGTACACGCATGCACACACATTTTTTTTAACCAAAAATATATATTTATGTCAGTTCAAACTTCAGTAGATTATGAAAGATAGGCGATTTCTGTGAATGAACTTGCTTTCTGAGAAAGGAAAAAAAAACAAAAAACTCTTAATTGTCTTTCCAAGCACCTTATTAGCTACAGCAGTGGTGACCAGAAATTGTTTTTAGTAAATTGGTCAACAGATAGAGAATGATTACTCATGGGAAATTTTCTCCAAATGATGCTGTAAGAATAAACTCTTTCAAGTGTTTTTTGCTTGCTCAGATGTACACATATTTATATATTAATAAGTACATGTGCATTGTACACACACACACACAAGTATTCTCATTCACAAATGTATTTAAACATTTCTCTGATGTCTGACAGGCAAAAACAGATTTGTACTCAGATATGAACAGTGCCTACAATTAGACTAACACAACATACTGAAAGAAGGCTGGATAAAAACAACAAAAATGAAGATAATAATCCAAAAGTTATATAACTATTTTTGGAAATAAAAGCAAGTGTGTACATTGTCACTGTGATGGTTAATTATTAGTGTCACTTACATCTTAGGTACCTAAAACTAGAGCAAGGTCTGAATAATTGGGAGGGGGTATAATTTTTCTCAAATGGAGTTTAAATAAAAAGGGATGTTGAAAAATCATTTTAAAGAGTTAAAAAACATGGAATTAATTAACAGAGTAGCCTTAATAACAGTAAATAGTAATATCTGCTGTTTCCTTATAAGGAAACATTTGGTATTCGTTGACTAAGCAGACAGTGCTGCTTTCAGTTGAAATTTATAGAATATTTCTCTTTAAACAATTTATCAGGAAAATAGGTTTCTCAAGTCCATTAACTGTTGCTGCTCTTTCTAGTACTGATGGAGATTTCCGTCCTAACCTTTTTTTTAAAATAGTGTGGAACATCAATGTAGAATGTTGACCATGATTAAATGTAAAATAACTAGCAGAACTCAGTATCTCTACATTTCTTAGATGAAGTATTATGTACACTATTTACATTATTCCGACTATTGTCCTCATCTTTGTTGTCATATTTATTACAACATTTCAGCCGTTGTACACTCCAGCCTTCTTCAGGTGGTTGGAATGTTGAACTGAACTCTTTATTTTGCTCACTGGGGTAGACTGTTCTAGTTCCATGTTCCATGTCTAATGGATGTTAGTTATCAGTTATCTCCTGTTAATTCCCCTCCCCAAGTTCTCCACTGCCTTAACCGGGTATTTAACTCACACTCTTTGGGTCTTGTCACTGGATCTAACCAACGCCTTTATCCATCGTGCCATGGGTCCTTGAGGAACAGTCTACCCCGGTGAGTGAAATAAAGGGTTCAGTTCAACATTCCAATTACCTGAAGAAGGCCGGAGCGTACAACAGCCGAAACATTGTAATAAATATGACAACAAAGATGAGGACAATAGTTCGAATAATGTAAATAGAATAACAGAACTGTCTAAGAAACAGAATTGACAAAGTTTGCAATAAGCAATAACAAGAAAAAGAAAAGAATAAAGCAAAAAAATAATATCAAGTAAGCAAACAATATATGCAAGGCAAATTAACAGTAATAAGGCAAAGCAATAGTAATAAGGCAAAGCAATATGCTAAAAAGTTCACAAACTAAGAATTGGTGTTGTCACTTGAGAGCATGTTTAGATAAACAAACATAGCATTCTGATTTCAGAAAAGAGACAGACCAGGACTAAGTCATATGAAACTGAGAACCAGCCTGTTTTATTGGCTAGGAAGAAATCCCAGCATGCATTTGCATGCTTCTGCCTATAAATTGGGGAGAGGAAAGTGTTTTGCAGTCATTCCTTATAAGGATTGAAACCAACAATCAACATCTTAATTATATTACAATTTTCTCTTTAAGTGATTTATGCTATCCATTTTAGTCATTGCCAGTGTTGGTAGTCCTCAAGCTCGAGGGTGGTAGAGAGTAAAAAAACTTCCTAAAGGAAAAGAAATATCCCTGCCTCTAATAAAAGCATCATTCATCATGATACCATAAGTAATGCAAATAAGAGATGAATAAAACACCTTTGTTGAGATTTAAACTGTTATCCATTGTAAAAGAAAGAACTACAGAATAAGAAAATTAAAATAGATTTTTAAAAAATAAATAGCAAACAAAGGTTTATGTCAGAAATTCAAATAATATTACATCTAATACTACTAGCATAAATAAAGCAAGAGAAATAAGCTGAAAAAATATTTGTCAAAAATTAATAATAATTGACAATTCTACATCTATGAAATATATAATATTACATCTAATACTACTAGCATAAATAAAGCAAGAGAAATAAGCTGAAAAAAATATTTGTCAAAAATAATAATAATTGACAATTCTACATCTATGAAATATATAATATTACATCTAATACTACTAGCATAAATAAAGCAAGAGAAATAAGCTGAAAAAAATATTTGTCAAAAATTAATAATAATTGACAATTCTACATCTATGAAATATATAATATTACATCTAATACTACTAGCATAAATAAAGCAAGAGAAATAGGCTGAAAGAATTACACATAAAAAAATCAATAATAATTGACAATGAAAATAAAAGAAATTCTAATATTACTTCTGATAATACTAGTGTAAATAAAGCAAAAGAAATAAGAAAATACTAGTTCAAAATTATTAATAATTGGCAAAGCTTCATCTCAGAATATCTAATAACATTATATCTAATACTTTATTTTCTTTTTATGTGCCATGTCCTTTCAGGACATATGCGATCATGGCTCTCCACCTCCTTCTATCCCTTGCAGCTCTCAACAAGTTCCTTCCCTATGCTTCCTCCCCCAGACCATGTTCTGTCATCCACCTGCTAAAGCCTGCCAGGTATGTTACGCATTGTTTTCCCTTATCTCTCTTTCCCTCTTTTCAACCTATGAGTATCAGATTCTCCAAGCCCTCCTTCCTCATTATGTGTCCCAGAAACTTCAGCTACCTGTTCCTGATATTAAGTATAAGCCTCCTCCTTGTTTGTAACCTCTCTGAGATCTTATTATTGCTCACACGCTCGGTCCATGATATTCTTAGCATCCTTCTGTAGAACCACATCTTTTCATCTCAAGTCTCTTCTTCATCTTTGAGGAAATCATCCAACATTCACTGCCATAAAGAAGGACAGATATCACATAACAGTTCAGTATTTTTTCTTTGTTACCAAAGATATCCTCTTGTCTCGCAGTACTCTGCCCAGCTTTTGGAATGTGTCCTTGGCCATCCCAATACGCCTACAAATCTCAGTGTCGGACTTACCATCCTCTGTCAAGATGCTTCCCAGGTATTTAAACTTCCACGTCTGCTTGATTTTAGTGTTCCCAACCTTCAAGTCACATTTTGGTCTCATCCTCTTACTGACGACCATGCACTTCATCTTCTTGTAGTTTATGCTTAGTCCCTTCTTCTCACTCTCCATTGCTACTTTCTGTAGGAGATTTTGTAATTTCATTTCCATGTCTGCTATCAGTACTGTGTCATCTGTGTATCTTATGTTGTTAAGATTGTGGCTGCTAATGCTAAATCTCGGTAGAGTTTCCAATTCTCTCAGGATTGCCTCGCTGTATAGGTTGAACAGGTTAGGTGAGAAGATGCATCCTTGCCTTACGTCCTTTTGTATTTTTGTATATTCATTGAACTCATTCGCTATGTGTATACATGATGCTTGCTGCCAGCATAGGTTCTTGATTATTTTGATATATTTCCCAAATATATCAAGGTTGCTGATCAGTTCCATCAGATCCTTGTGGTGTACTTTGTCGAAGGCTTTTGCGTCATATATGAAACATAGGTACACGTCCTTCTGCATCTGTATTGCTCTTTCTGATAACATTCTGAGCATGAATATCACATTCTTTGATCCAGTGTCTTTAATGAACCCACACTGTTCTTGTCCTATCTCTGGCCTGATTCTGCTACGCGCTCTGTTCATTATAATACGGATGATGAGTTTTTTCACATGGCTCATTAAGCTTATTTTTCAAAAGCAAGAGAATTTAGATGTAAGAAATACAAAAATGCATGTTTAGCCAAGGCCTAAATCCATTGTAATATTTCTTCATCCTTCTCAAATTGCTGACATTGTTTTTTACTACTTTGTAGAAGTAATAGATATAAATTTATATGAATTCTAAACTGGACTATTTTCATAATACATAATTGACTAATTTTCTTCATTTTATTGTCACTTCTTATCACACTGTCGAATATTTTCTGACTGTTAAAGTAAGAATTAGAAATTAAGAATGAATTTTCATTGAGACTTGAACTCAGGTCACACATTTCTTGAATGATGGTCATTGTAATAGTAACGATTTCCCTACAAAGAAACTGTTGGGGCGCACCCACCTTCTAACTAGTAATGGACTGGTCCCTCTTATATAAGTCAGCTCTGGAGAGAGAGTGACAGAGCGTCAGAGTGAGCAGTCCAGATAAGTTGGACTATAGACTTTGGATATTGTTTCGTACTAACCAACCTTCATTCTACTAATCACTCTATTGTTAATTGCTTTTATGAATATACCAGTATTTTCCTCTACAACTGTGTTTGTCTTGATTCATACACCGATACGCGGGAAACTCACAACATCTCAACAGAAACATTTGGTATTTATTGACCGAGGAGTCAGTACTTTTTTCATTTGAAACTTATAAAATCAATTTTTCAGGAAAATAGGTTGTTGTCCCTAATTCTTGTAGTATAGAATATCAACATCTTATGTCATTATTTTCTCTTTGAGTTACATGTGCTATCTATTTTAGTTGTTGTTCCTGTTGGTAGTCCTTAAGTGATATGTTCTCTGTTATTTGATAGAGTTCTTTCTGAATTTGTAGCAAAAATTCACAATGTTTAAAGAAGGAAGATCTTCACCAAGGCTCTCAGGCTTCACTTACTCAAATTCTTTTTTAGCCATTGATCTTAGAAAGCAGTTGTATACAGCTGATAGTTCAGATATTTCTGAACCTGTTTGGCACCATACCTGACATCCATATTAAAGTCTCAATGCCTTAACCAATTTATCCATGAAAACCTAATAGTTATATAGGACCTAATTTTATTAATATACTCTTGTCTCTTTCAATTATTCATACCATATTGTTTGTTTACTCCCAAGTAGTAGTGGTAGTTACATCAAATCTTTTTAAATCTCTAATATGAATTCTGAGATGAATTATTTTTCATTATTAATTATTGAGTACTTTTCTTGCTTTTATTTTTCGATTTTATGACCGTATTCTAATTTGAATACCTTCCAACTTCACTTGATTTTCTTAAGAGTCTAGTGTATCAGACGAAGAGTTTTAAGAGAAAAAAATAACAATAAGATAAATATAACTTGTCAATAGTTATTTATGACAATATCTGAATTCAAAGTTTAAAAAAAGGCAGCCAAAGAATTTGTCAGCTATTTAGAGATGATGAAAGAAAAAGACACAGAAAAATTGCAAAAATGAATCATGTCTTATCATGATGTCTCCAGTTAATATATTGTCTATGAAAAATGATTTTCTAATGTATTGGATGATAAAAATTATACAAATATTAAAAATGATGTGGCATGAGTAGCCATGGTTGAATGCAATAAAAAGAAAAAAAGAACAGAGCCAAAAAGTATGAAGCAAGCAAGCAAACAATATATCCAAGTCAAATTAAGAGTAATAAGGCAAAAAGTTAGCAAACTAAGAATAGGTGTTGACATATAAAAACAAATTTGGACAAGCGAACATAGTGTTCTGACTTCAAGACAAGGCAGATCAGGACTGGATTATACCAAACTGCAAACCAGCCTATTTTATTGGCTCAGAAAAAAATCCCAGCATGCATTTGTGTGCTTCTGCTTATAAAAGGAGAGGGGCAAAAGAGACGGATATGTAATGTAATTGGCCCTGATCTGGCGTCTCGTCTACAGTCACTCTCTCACAGATGCGCCGTCGCCTCTCTCTGTCTTTTCTACAAATACTTTCATGGTAATTGCTCCGATGGGCTGCTTTCACTGGTTCCCAGACTCCATGAATTCAAGTACCCTACGAGGCTGGCATCCCGCTCCCACCCTTGAACTATAGAAACTTTTCAGTGTAGCCGTCTCTTCTACTCCAATAGCTTCATACCTCGCACCTCTCGCCTGTGGAACACCCTTCCCAATTACTGTTTCCCTGAGAGCTATAATCTCCAACTATTCAAATGTAATGTCAATCGACACCTCCAGTTACCTTGATCTACCCACTATCCTTCTTCTCATCCTTTCTTCTATCACTCCTATCTGCTCTCGCTCCAAATCTTCTGCAACCCCCTGCATCCTAGTGGCTTCACGCCTTGCTCAGGGCATAATGCTTAAAAAAAAAAATGTTTTGCAGTTATTCCACAGTAAAGAGAGAAATCAGCAAATGAAGTTGTAAAAGATGATAGGAGTCATTCTTGTAATTAGAATTCACACAGAAAATCCAAAGAAATCCTTAATTTCATATGATTCTGGGTGGAAAGAAAGCAATTTTGTAATTTGATTTAATAAATTAATAACAAATTTCTCAAGTCTGTATCTATGTCTATTCTTCATGGCATCTTTTGTGGTCAACTATACATTACAGGGGGTGAAGTTTTTGGCACCTAGATGTGTGACCACATGGGAATACCAGGTGCTTTAAGCTTGGATGTGAGGGTGGTGTAATTGATGATGGCTTGGAATTGTTAATCGGAGAGGTGAGTTCCAATTCTCACTGGGTTTGTTGTATTCACTTCTATGCAAATACACTTGGTAAACTTATGAATCCACCTCTTCTCATCCCCCATCTATTGGTTAATCAGTAAGACTTGTATCACTAAATCATTATTATCTTCAGAAAATATTCTTACAATCTAAAAATATTTTCTGGCTTTAAATAACCTGAAAAGTTTGATAAGCTGTAAAAAAACACGATTCAATAAAAAAAAATGCTTAGCATTCAGATGAGTTTATCTTCAAAGTCATTTACAACTGAGTAGTGAGTTCAATCCTCAATGGGCACTCCATACTTTCGGCTTTGTGCCACCATATCTAAGCTACATGTAGAAAATCACTATATATATATATATATATATATATATGGTATAAAATGCCAATTGGAAAAAATAGAAAAATCTTAGATTTTGCCAACGCGTTTTGTCTTCCAACTTTTTCAAGGCAAAAATGAAATCAAAATGTTTTTGTTGTTACAGTTACATTAAAAAATCCAAATTTAAAAAGATAGACGCTTCTGTCTAAGCCTTTTTTTTCTGGTTAATGTATATATTACCTTTATAGTAAGGGATTTTTTTTTCCATGTCGACAATATAGTTAAATTCCCAGATCAATTCTGTGGACAAGACAGATTAGTATAAAATGACAATTGGAAAAAAAATCTTATATATATATATACATATAAAATATTTCTGAAGAAAGATTGAGGTCAATCTGAAATATCAAATATATATATAAATAAATAAATACTTTCATAAAAAAACATTATTATTTTTTTAATTTTTTTTCTTTCTCTCTCTCTCTCTCTCTCTCTATATATATATATATATATATATATATATATTAAATAATTATATTTAGGCTCTACTTTTGTATCGAGCACTGTTTTTTAAAAATAGTAACAAAAATACTAAAGAACTTTGGATTATTTACCTCACGAGTTCTTTCTTATTCTCTATATATTTTCACACACACACATATATATATATACATATATACATATATATTATAGGTGCTGCTAGCTTGGATGTGAGGGTGGTGTAATGAATAATGACTCGGAATTATTAATCAGAGATCCAACTTCCAATTCCAGTTGGGTTTGTTATATTCACTTATGTGCAAATACCTTTAGGAACTTTGACGTGGTGTAATGGTTAGCAAGCTTGACTTTCTAGAAAAGTTACGACTGAGTAGGGCATCTGAACCTCACTTGTGACCCATACTTTCTACACTGTGCCACATCTAACAACGCTTAGAAAATAAACATGATGTATGATTAACAAGCTTATGAGTTCAGTCCTCACTAGGTGATCCATATGATCCGCAACTAAGCTACTCTTAGTAAATTACTATGCACAAATACCCTTGGAAATGGCTGAATACACTCCTTCTCCCCCAGCTATGGGTTAGTTAGTTAGTCTTGCATCACTAAATGATTAGAGGAGGCATGGTGGAGTAATGGATAGCTGCTTGGATTGAGGAATTGGAGAGCCGAGTTCGAATTCCAGTCAAATCCATTACATTCACTTACGTGCTAATACCCTTGTGAAAGGTGTGAATCCTCTTCTTCTCCCTCCAGCTATGAGTAAATAGCAGGACAGACTGGGTTCTATAGCCTTGGATGGCAACTGGTCTAGGAGAAGGAAACACTCTGAATTTGAAATCTGCGGAGGTTCGTTTGGGGACCTTCTCTGTAATCGGTCCTTCAAAAAGTGTGAATGGTCCTGCACGAAATCTTTACCACTATAATCAAATCTCATGTGCTATACATGCGGGTTGGGGACTGCTTGTGAATTCCAAATTCCCATGAAACTCCAATATTGCAGCCGGCTCAACCCACCTCAGGTGAATGCCATTACAGGTACAGGTACTAAATAATTATTATCTAAAATAATCATTCAACGAGCTTGTCTTACTAGAACAATTACAACTGAGTAGTGAGTTTGATGATGGAACGATCATTTGAGCAACAACAAATTTTTACAGAAAAAGGAAACAAAAAGGAAACTTAAACTTAATACCAGGAAGAGACAGTTAAAATTTTCAGTGTACATAATGAAGAAAGAGGGCTTGGAAAATCTGATACTCACAGTGCACATAAGAAGGACAGAGGAAAAAAATCATATAATATGCTTAATGAGTGGTAGAACAAGGTTTAGGAGAAATAACAAAAAGATAAAGTTCATTAAGGGCTACAAAGGTCAGGAAATTGTGGAAAGTCATGATTGCCTCCATCTTGATGGGACATGGTACATAAAGAAGTGAGTTTGATTCTTACTGAGTGCTCCATACATTCGGCCTTGTGCCACAATTAAGCTACACTTAGAAAATCAAGAGCACTTTAATGGGGTGTGATGGTTAGCAAGCTTGTCTTATTAGATCTATTATGACTGTGTAGTGAGTTCAGTCCTCACTGGGTGCCCCATACATTCAGCCATGTGCCACATCTAAGCTATGCTTAGTAAGTCACCACTGGGCATCTTGATGTGGTTTAATGGTTAGCAAGCTTGTCTCGCTAGAACAATTAGGACTGAGTAATGAATTTGATCCTCACTGGGTGCTCCTTACGTTCGGCCTTGTGCCACATCAGAGCTTCACTTAGTAAATTACTATGCACAAATATGCTTGGGAATGGCATGAATGCACTTCTTCTACCCCCAGCCCCCCAGCTATGGCTTGAATCACTAAATCATTATTATCTCAAAAACAAAATTGTTCTGGTTTAAATAAACTGCAAAGGGTTTAAAAGTTGTAGAAAACAAATCAATCCATCAAGCATATATTAAAAAAAATTAGGAAAATTTCAAGTGACTTACCTGGTTAGATGACTCTAGAGTTTCACATCAAAATGTTCAATCATGGCCAGACGTTTGATAAAACTATTGAATTTATCAAATCTCATATTTATGCTTTTCAGGACAAATGAGTAAACGCTTGTTTTAACATTCAAATGTTAGAGTTTCATTAAAAATTTTCCAAGGTTTAAATTTAAAACCAGTTAATTTTATTGGCTATGATGAGCATTTTGATGCAAAATTCTTGAATCAGATTAGTACCTTGAACTTTTCTCTATTTATTGAATATTATAACTCCAGCTATCTGCATTATTTACATTTATCGGACTGTTATCCTCATTTTCATAGCCATTTTCCCACTGTTTCAGCCATTGTACACTCCAGCCTTCTTCAGGTTATTGGAAATTGACCAATGGATAAAGACGTTGGTTAGATCCAGTGACTAGACCGAAAGAATTGTGAGTTCAATACCAGGTCACAATCAAAAACTTGAAGAGTTGAGTTAAAGGGAAATAACTGAGACATCTGGAAGAGGTATGGAACGTGGAACTAGAATAATCTATGCCTGGTGTATAAAATAAAGGGTTTGGTTCAAAATTCCAATCACCTGAAGAAGACCAGAGCACACAATGTCTGGAATGTTCTGAAAATAGCAATGAAGATGAGGATAACAGTCTGAGAAATGTAAATAATGCAAGTAATCATAATACCTCATCTCAGAGATATAGACAGGTACTCCAGTTATCTGTGGATCACTTTCTGACAGAAGTTCTACTAACATGAAAATCAGTTTAAATTCTTCTAAGTTTCACATATTTTGACAGTTATTATTATTATTATTATAATGAGATCTATAAAGACAAAAAGCCCTGGGCAGGACTAAATTTAATGTTTGATTTAAAGCAGACAGCAAAGATGTCTACTTTATAAAGGACAGTCAATTTTCCAATTGAGGAGAAAATCATCATTTCAGACCTCAAAACACAAATGTCTGGAAACAAAGAAAAAACAGCTGAAGAAGCAAAAACTAAAAAGTGTTTACTGAGAAAAACAACGGAAGTCATTAAGAAGGTGGTGATTAAAATAAGTGGAACACATCTTTCTTTTGTGCTTTGAATATTGGTAATTTGACAGTTTCTGGTTTGTTTCTTTTGTTTTTTTTTCCTTTTTGCAGCATATTCATTCATTCGTTACTAATAAAGAATAGTTATTGGTTTAAGTAGCCTATTCATGATTAATACTCAGATGTAAGACTGCTGAGGGGAAATCAAATATTGTGTATTAGCAGAAGTACCCATTTATGCAGGGTAAAAGATGAAGACTTAGACCACAACTGGTTACAATAAGGGTAGACCAATTCTATTATAGATTTTCTTGGAGTGCTGAATTTAAGCGCCATGTCCATTCTGGACATAGGCGATCATGGCTCTCCACTTCCCTCTATCCCTTGTACCTCTCAACAAGTTCTTTTCCCTCTGCTTCCTCTCCGCAGATCACGTTCCGTCATCCACTTAAGTCTCCTAGGTATGTCATGCCCTTGTTTATCTTTCCCTTCTTTCCTTTTATGTACCATGTCCATTCAGGATGGAGGCGATCATGGCTCTCCACCTCCTTCTATCCCTTGCAGCTCTCAACAAGTTCCTTCCCTCAGCTTCCTCTCCCCAGATCACGTTCTCTCATCCACTTGCTTAAGTCTCCTAGGTATGTCATGCCCTTGTTTATCATTCCTATCTTTCCATTTATGTGTTATGTCCTTTCAGGATGTAGGCGATCATGGCTCTCCACCTCCTTCTATCCCTTGCAGCTCTCACCAAGTTCTTTCCCTCAGCTTCCTCTCCCCAGATCACGTTCTGTCATCCACTTGCTTAAGTCTCCTAGGTATGTCATTCCCTTGTTTATCATTCCTATCTTTCCATTTATGTGTCATGTCCTTTCAGGATGTAGGCGATCATGGCTCTCCACCTCCTTCTATCCCTTGCAGCTCTCAACAAGTTCCTTCTCTCAGCTTCCTCTCCCCAGGCCACATTCTGTCATCCCCTTTGCTTAAGTCTCCTAGGTATGTCATTCCCTTGTTTATCTTTCCCTTCTTTCCTTTTATGTGCCATGTCCTTTCTGGATGTAGGCGATCATGGCTCTCCACCTCCTTCAATTCCTTGCAGCTCTCAACAAGTTCCTTCCCTCAGCTTCCTCTCCTCAGATCACATTCTCTCATCCACTTGCTTAAGTCTCCTAGGTATGTCATGCCCTTGTTTCTCTTTCCCTTCTTTCCTTTTATGTGCCATGTCCTTTCTGGATGTAGGCGATCATGGCTCTCCACTTCCCTCTATCCCTTGTAGCTCTCAATGTTTTCACCCTCCTACTTCTCCCAGGCCATGTTTTGTCATCCACCCACTCAAGCCTGCTAGGTATGTCATGGGTTGCCTTCCCTTGTCTCTCTTTCCCTCTATTCAACCTGTGAGCACCAGCTGATGTAGCAGTTCAATACTGTTTTCTTTGTTACCAAAGAAATCCTCCTATCTCACAATACCCCGCCCAGCTTTTCGAATGTATCTTTGGCCATCCGAATATGTCTATGGATCTCAATGTTGCACTTACCATCTTCTGTCAAAACTCTTCTCAGATATTTAAACTTCTGCACCTGCTTGATTTTCGTTTATCTTCGCAGTCATAAATAACAACATAGTTTATGTCCCAACTATTATTACAATGTTTTTGCATATGAATCTTTTAATATATTTTCTGCAACTACAGTTGTTACACTCTGCTCGTTCACAGGGTAGGGGTTGTTTTTAAGCATTAATATCCCAATTAAAGTCCTTGCTATCAGATGTAGTGTATTGACATTCCGTGGATGTATATTAATACAATGTCAGTTTTATTTATTTACAAATATTAAGTTTGAATGTGTGCTTATGTCATTCATAATTGCGTACTGTTATGAATTGAGAAAAAGTGCAACAGGGGAACATCAGTAGTATGCAGTTAAAAATGAGATAAACTGAATTTGAAACTCAAACTTTGAGTTGTATAACCTCTTGGTGGGGTCAATAGTGCCAATTCACTCATAATTTGTATCTTCTCTTGTCCTCTCCTGGTGAAATGTATTTTGGGTCCAGAAATGAAAAACACAGAAAATGGGAATTTTAACTTAACTAGTTTATTAATGTTGATCTATACATCCCCAACTATCCAATGGGGTTGCTCTCTCTCCACTGAAAAGCAGTTTCCAGACACAAAGAGGTAACGCATCTTGACATCTAAGAAACAACTCATTGAAAAACCTTTTCTATATCTTTATCATTTCCACACTCATTCACCCAATCAAAATCAACTTCCTTTATTTTGTCTTATATCTGACCTCAAAGGTCAACCCCAAGAAGTCTGAGCAGAGATAAACTTCTCTAAAAAATAATAGTCTACTAAACTATTATTTAACATTTGTAAATAAAAGCAAAATGCAAACAGGTTAGATGAATTCCCCTGGTTAGGCCTAGGCTATTACACTTGTGAGGCCCCCTCCAAATCCCCCATTCTTATGAGTAGAGGAAAATGGAAAGAGTTAAATGATTTTAGTAAAGCCAAGGATGATAATGGGTGTTTAAAATTACTGAATGGTTATTTAGAATCTACAATGTGTTATGATATGTGTAAGAAAGGCCTATGACAGTATCAAAAATATTATACACCCTGGCTGGGGGTCCCCTAGATTTTGAGGCCCTAGGCTTCAGCCTGCTAAGCCTATATGAGTGCAGATAATTTTTTTTACAAAATCTCGGATTGATTTGACACTGTATTTATATTATGAACAGAACCCCACCTAAAATGTTAAAGATATCAATATTTTTCAATTCCAACAAATATCATTGGTTGAGGAGGTCTAATGAAGGCTAATCTACAAAATTTGTTCCATAAAAAGTTTTTCCCTATTTTATCTGAGCAGGAGTGCTGGTACATTCTTCAAAACAAAGTACAAGGAGAAAAAATATAATTAATATCAACAAGAAATTGAAAAGAATGAGCAAAAGGTAAAAAGAAAATTCCAAAAGAAAATTATTTTTATTCTTCACTCTTCAGAGCTCAACCAAGGATTTAAAAGAAAGTAGAAACAATTATTGAAGATAAGATATATGCATATATTAATAATATACCAATATGTATTGATTGATTGACGAACGATAATATCAACTCCTTACGTGTCATTTGTAGAATCAGATTCTTACATTTTTTTTAATCTTAAATTTTGTGTAAGTTAAACACAACCAAATATAACAACTGATGTATTTTGATTGGTTGTAAAATATTAATTAGGTGTCGTCAACTACGTCCGAAGGTACCGACCCAAATTTTGACCTCTAGTTGACGTCATAAAATGTAAACATGTTCACGAGCCTCCCCACGTAACCAAGATAATTAATAAAAACGAAACTTCGACGCGACTTGGTCAGTGGGCACTTAAAATATTGAACCAATTCACTTGACTTCATTGAAAATCAACACAGCAAAGGAGACGAACTTTATCTTCAATACAACAACAAACTTTGTCAACCATCTCCAGGCTTAATGCTCACTCCCACAAAATATTCTATTCCACAAGAAGAATCTCTGGTTAATGAGCGATAACTCTATAACAATCAGTGAGTCAAGACAATACTTTTTTCTATTTAATGCAAAAACAAAAACAACTGTTTAATTTTCCTATAAAAACAAATATAGCTAACTAAACCTTGTCATTTTCACACATACAGTACAGTAACTCAAATTCTTTCAGTAACACACACAGCAAAGAACTCTATTGTGTTTATCAACTTTTGCACTATATATTATGTATTTGTTGTGTTTATAAAAAATATTTATTGTTGAACAAATTCACAATTTCTTCTACTTGATTATTTCTTTTGTTGTTGTCTTTGTTACATTTGATATTGTAAAAATTGTAGAGGGTCAGTTTTTATTTCTATTTATATAACCAATACAAATTGGCTGACAATATTTAACGACATATCAACTCCTTACGTGTCATTTAATGCTAAAATTTAATTTTCTATGGAGCTTTGAAGTAATAAAAATATAACATTCCGCTTTCACAATTGAGTACATGGCTGATGTATATCCATGATGTCGGGATTTCAAGTTCGACTGTTTGGGGAAAGGGAAGTTAGAAAAACGATAATGCCAACTATTAGCATTTAAAGCAAAACTCAGTGGAGAAAGAATGAAATGATAATGAATTCTTACTTGTTAATGGCGTAATCTCATGGTGGCAATCGTTTGTGTCAAATTGCAACAAAAGAACACTATATGTTGCTTACAAGTAATTCTCCTTGTAGAAGAAATGATAGAAAATAAAGTGTTAGGACTCTTATTAACGGTTTCAGTCACATCCAGTCAGTATTAAATTATTTGGACTATTGTCCTCATCTTTGTCGCCATACTTATCATGTTTCAGCTGTTGCATGCTCCGGCCTTCTTCAGTTGGTTGGAATGTTGAACTGAACCCTTTATTTTGCTCACTGGGGTAGACTGTTCTCGTTCCACGTGCCATGTTTAATGGATGTCAGTTATCAGTTACCTCCTGTTAATTCCCCTCTCCAACTTCTGGAGATAACTAATAACTGACATCCATTAAACATGGCACATGGAACTAGAACAGTCTATCCCAGTGAGGGAAATAAAATGTTCAGTTTGATATTCCAATCACCTGAAGAAGGCCGGAGTATACAACGGGCAAAACGTTTTAATAAATATGGCGACAAAGCTAAGGACAATAGTCTGAATAATGTAAATAATGTACATAATACCTCATCTCAGAAATATAGACAGATACATCCAGTCAGCTTCGAAAGAAGGTGCATGGTCGCAACAAAGGAAGAAAAAATACTGTTATTGTCTTTGGCTATTTTTGTATCTTAAATATCTATCTTTGAACACATATGCAAATTTTGACTCCCCTTCAATCAGATGGCATCGACTGGAACTCAGTTCAATAAATTTTCTGTGAAAACAAAGTAATATCTTTCATTATATCTTCATCACGAGATTACAATTGAATTCCCTCATTTCTCTCCTTCCACTGAGTTTTGCTAAGGTAAGTACACAAAGTTTATACAGTTTGTATGGACATGATTATTAGTAGTGGTGAGATATGTGTGTTTTATGCTGTAGTTTTGTTGAAGTTATATTTTGGAATACAGTTTGATTTCTTCAAGAAATTGTAGGAGAATATCATGAAAGAGTTCTTTCATGCTGCTTGTTTGATTGGTTGATTTTGTTTGGTATCATATTGTTATAGACAAGTGTATGGTTGCAAGAAAGAAATATGACAGATAAAGACAGATAGACCAAGAGGGTAAGACCTCCGAGTCTAGCTGAGTCGTGATACAGTCTTTGACTGTAAGCGACGTCTGTCGAACTCTCTGCTAACGCAGAGAGGAACTCGGACGAAGCTTTGCCGAAGGGCAAGGTTTCATCCGGGGAGGTAGACAGGGCCTGAATCGTCTAGGTGGGTTCAAAGGCTATATTTTTGGCCGAGCCTACGGGCTCGGAGATACCCACATTAAACCGGCCTTGTGCCATATTCAATCCTCGTGGGTGGATCGATAAATACTAAGAAAGAAATACGACAACAGTAGAAATAGATTTACGTGATTTATTTCAATAGGAACATGTGGTTTTGGGACAGCTACCTAGTGGTATAGTTCATAGGCCGGCTGCCGACCTGGGTTGATCTCTCATAGTAGTTCTCGCTGGTTGGCGTGGTGCTACTGCTGCTGGCTGCTGCTGACCGCTCAGCCTGACCGTGACAGGTCTCTTCCCTGGCCTCCAGTTGACTGCCATTGTACTTCCGTGTGACCCCTTTTATGGCGGTTTTTTTTATGTCTTAACAGGTTTGAAAAAACGATGTGAGTATAATTAGGAGGGAAGCATTTTTATTGGTTGAAAAATAGAAACACTTTAAAATATTATTTTATTTTTCAACCAAAACTCGTGCGTAAATGGAGATAATGGTCATTTTGTGATGGGGCCTTGTCCCGTTCACATCCGGCTCTCGCTCTTGAGTACGTTAGTTTATTAGCCTGTAAATCAGCCAAGATATGTCTTATTTTATTTTATCACAATATCAACCTCTATGGGTTATTTAATGTCAGAATCTAAATATTTTGTATGTAATTTTATGGTTTAATTTCATGAAAATTCTTTCATGTTGATCCATGTATTGTTGATAATTTTACTATAAATAGTTATTGTTGGTAATTTTTTCTATAAAAAGTATTGCTGGTATTTTTACTATACAAATCTATTTTTATACTTTCATAGGGTTTTATTTTTGTTTAGGGGAGTCATTGTGTTGCTGATACTATTTTTTTATCAAAAATCTATTGCTGGAACTACTTTTTTAATAAAAAATGTATTGCTGGTACTACTTTTTTTAATAAAAAATGTATTGCTGGTACTACATTTTTAATAAAAAATGTATTGCAGGTACTACTTTTTAATAAAAAAATGTATTGCTGGTACTATTTCTTTTATAAAAAATCTATTGCTGGTACTACTTTTTTAATAAAAAATGTATTGCTGGTACTACTTTTTTAATAAAAAATCTATTGCTGGTACTACATTTTTAATAAAAAATGTATTGCAGGTACTACTTTTTAATAAAAAAATGTATTGCTGGTACTACTTTTTTAATAAAAAATGTATTGCTGGTACTACTTTTTTAATAAAAAATGTATTGCTCGTACTACTTCTTTAATAAAAAATGTATTGCTCGTACTACTTTTTTAATAAAAAATGTATTGCTGGTACTATATTTTTTATAAAAAAAATGTATTTCTGATAATATTTTTTTTTCTTTTTTTTAAAGTGTATTGCTGATAATATTTTTTTCTTCACAAAATGTATTTCTGTTAATTCCTTTACTATGAAAATGCATTGCTGGCACTTCTATTTCAAAAATGTATTTTTATACTTTCATAGGGTTTTGACCCAATTTGGGTGTTAACTATTTGCCCATAACTGGGACCCTAACAGGTTCTCAAACCCAGGTCAGGGTGAACCAGAGAACAACAGCAATTAAGAGGTGGTTCCACACTTTTCAGAACCTCCAGTCTCCCAATCAGAGGCTTTGCTGCTGCATGTAGACCAGTATATAAAAATACCACAGGCAAATCACATTCAAACCTAAAAGCCACCTTTTCTGTTTGTAGAGAGAGGACTGTAAAGACTTAATATATATAGTCTCTAATACTTTCAAGTGAATAACTGAATGCACGCTATTATATTATACTGTTACTGTATGCAAGTAAGATTCCATCAGAATCAATTATAACAAATTCCTGAATATGGTCTGATAAAGAAATCCACTGTAAATTCTTATAATAGGGTGGAAAAAATTAATTATTTTATAGTATTTAAGAAAAGCCTATTTTATAATATTTATTGTTAGTCAAAGGTTTATTTTCTCTGAGTAAATAGAAAAGAGATTGATAAGGTCTGAAAAAATGCACTGTAACCTGTCTTCTTTGTAAAAATTACCATTTGTAACCATAGAGTGTAAGACTAACATTTTATGCGTTTAATATAACAGTGACCTGAAATCAATACACCACCCAAAAGAAAAAGATTAGTATACCTAAGTTCATTTTTAGTAACATCAGTCATGTACAGTAACTGCATATGACTATTAGGAGAATTAAAGAAAATAAAATACATTTATTTCATGTGTTGATAATTTTTCAATCTATTATATAGTAGTTAGTGTTGTGTGTTTATTTATTTATTAATATCTTTCATGTCATGCTCTATAGAGAGAAGGGTGGTAAATAAGTTAATGTAGTAAATTTATGAATGGTTACTTTTTTTTTTTTTTTTTTTAAGCATTTCACTCCAAGCAAGGCGGGAAGGCACTAGGACACAAGGGGTTACAGAAAGTTTAGAGCAAGATCAGATAGGAGTGATAGAAGAAAGGATGAGGGTAGTGGATAGATCAAGGCAACTGGAGATGTCGATTGACATTACACTTGAATAGCTAGAGATTATAGCTCACAGGAAAACAGGAATAGGGAAGGGAGTTCCACAGGCGAGAGGTGCGAGACATGAAGCTATTAGAGTAGAAGAGACAACTACATTTAGGAGTTTCGACAGTGAAGGGGTGAGAGTGGGATGCCAGCCTCGTAGGGCGCTGGAACTCATGACGTCTGGGAACCAGCAAATGCAGCTCCTCGGAGCAATTTCCATGAAAGTATTTGTAGAACAGACAGAGGGAGGCAACTACGCATCTGTGAGAAAGTGACTGTAGATGAGATGCCAGGGCAGGGCCAACTACATTGCATATCCGCCACTGGAGCCTATCAAGAACCCCGAGGCAAACAGAAGTGGCACCAGACCATATATGGCAGCAATACTCCATGCAAGGGTGAATTGTTGATTTGCTTCCTTTAGTTATTTTAATAATCTATACAAATAAAATATCTTTATTTAGACAAAATCAGCTCCTGAGCAAACTGAACAATTTAATTAATACATTCCCTTACCACTACATTTCTCAGATTGCAGTCTTATTTATTCAAGCCTTTCTTGTGAGGCACTCAGATACCTTTATCTACTTATTGTCTTGGTCAAGAGATAGGTTTTCTTGTCACTGTCTTTGTTGTTTAGTTGCTCATCTTTTTCTTTGAGAGATGTTTTGATTTCAGGTCACTGTTATATTAAACACATAAAATTTTTAACATGAAAAGATATTGAATAAATATATGTATAAGGCCAAGAGCAAATCAATGAATCACAGATATCACTGACCATCTAAAAATATACAGGGAACAGATTAATTGAACAGGTTAATTTTATTTGTGGATTCTGGATTTCTATTTTATAATATATAATCTCAATACATTATTTCAAAACTTTTGTTTCATTGCATCTCAATATTAAAACTTTCTAACAATTGCCATCATTTTTGATGGCACCAGTACATTAGAGAAATAATATAAAAAGTAGAAGGTGCACAAATATTTTTCTTGATCAGACAATAAAAGAGAAATTATAGTCTTACACTCTATGGTTACAAATGGTAATTGTTACTGTTGGTGGGAATGATTGCAAAACATTTGTCCCTCCCCCAAGTAATAGGCAGAATCACACAAATGCATGGTGGGATTTTTTTCTAGCCAATAAAAAAAGGCCAGTTCTCGGTTTCATCTGACTCAGTCCTGGTTTGTCTTGAAGTTAGAATGCTACATTTATTTGTCTGAACTTGCTTTTGTGTGTCAACATCAGTTCTTAGTTTGTGAATGTTTTGCCTTATTACTGTTAATTTGCCTTATTACTGTTGCTTTGCCTTGCATATATTGTTTTTTTAAATAGAAAGAGGGGTAAAAAACACAAAAAAGAAGGAATAAAAAAATGTGGTAACCAAAAAAATACAAGGTTCAGTATAGTGCTCCATTTAGAGCAGTAAAGAATTTATTCAAATTTACTCTGCCAATAGGTTTAGTAAACAAATAGACAACATTTTTTTCTGATGAAATATAGTCCAATTTCATTTTGAATTTCAGTCCTTGTGAAGCGGTATTTTATGTCTACATGTTTTGAACATTAATGGTAGATCAGGTTCTTAGCCAGAGAAATGGTAACTTGATTATCACAATAGATAGTGGCTTGTTCACTTTCAGTTGTGTTAATCATGGAGTTTAATAATTGAATAAGGAATTTCGCTTCTTGTATTGCAGCCGCCAACGTAGAGTGCATTTTTCCTATGGTAAATGATTTTGTTTTATGTGAAAATGAAATTTGTGTTATTAACTATGTTGTGGCCTTGTTGGGGCCAGAAATAAAGACACAAGAGAGGAATTGAGTTAAACAAATATATTAACAAAAATAGTAATACAAACTTATACACATAAGACTGAGAGTGTTACAGCAAGAATGTTCCATCCGACTGTCAGAAGTGACAGTTGGAAACTTCACTCCCCAAAAGGCAATACCTGCTCCTATTTATAGCTGGAAGAATCCATGCGTGCATGGATAAATTACCATAAGAAACTAACTTATGCTTAGTGCTATTTCCTAACCAATGTCAACATATAGTAGCATAAAATATGACCTATTTTGTGATGTACTTATAATATATTATGTTATGGGTGTCATTAATTTAGTCTGTACAGCAGAGTATCAAATAAAAACTAAAATGGCAGCACCCATGAGAAATTGTCATCAGTGCCTTTATCATCATTTACTTAAAATAAATGGCTGTTCTGTATTCTTCCACAAATGGGCCAGCACAGCCAAGCAACAATGAAAGGGTTAATGGAAATACAAAGAACAAAAGTTTTTTTAAGGGCAATAAGAATAATGAAATTTATCTCAGTAACTACTGAAGAAATTTATCTCAGTAGCTACTGAAGAAAACCAATTGTATGTGTGCAAATGCTGTTAAATTAGATAAAAATGCATCAAAGTTTGTCATCATGAAAAATTTATCTATGTTTAGGAAATGCTTGTTTGGCATAATAAAAAAAAAATTAATGATAGATTTACTAGATACATCTTGAAGAGCAAAATTTTTAAGTATATAATATTTCTGCTCTGTGCATAGATGTGAATATTATAGATATATTGATGTTCAAATACCACTTAGCTAACAAGAATCAGATTCATTATTTATAGATTAAGAGAGGCTCCAGAAATATTTATTTTTGGAGTCTGTTTTCCTTATTGTTATAGGTAAAAAAAAATATTGCTTACTTTGTGCTGATTGGTCAGATATTATTTTCATGGATGACATCCAGTGTTTTATTACAATTTTGATCCTATCTATTTTGCTGGAGTAATTTTTCATCCATTTGCAATCTCGAAGTAACATATACTTGATTATTATTGTGATTTATGATTAGTTCTCCTCCATCTTTTTATAGTGAATTTTTATTACAAAACTCTGGGTTGCTAAGTTTTTCATCATTAGTATTAATTTATTTTAGGGCATTCTCTTAATAATGATTGCATCAACTTTTGTCAATCCCATGCCTTGAGGTTTAAACTTAAGCCAGACCTCAAGTGGAATTTGTACATATGATCCATCACTGAAGATGCTGGAAAAACGGTCAGTTTCCTGTATCACTTCAGTAAGTACCTGGCTCCACCTGCTCTTCTCTACCTTTAGAGGAGCCAAATCAGGCCAGAAATGGGGTACCGCAGCCATATATGGATAGGAGTCTTCACTTTTCAGTCTTGAGTCCAAAAGTGTCCCTGCATCCTTGTGGGTGATGAATTGTTCATATTTGTTTAGTAAATTTCATCAGTGATAAATTACAATGCATTTCTCTCAGAAAAATATTTACAATGTTTTGAATACTTACATTGTCCTTTTCAGTGTGAACACAAAAGAAAATGAAAGTCTTTATATATTAGCTTAAAAAATTCTACCCCTAATGTCACATACTAAACAGCTAGGATCCGAATTTTCTTCACTCTTAATGAGCTGTTGTACTTATAATGAGGATCTATGCTTTGAACATTGATTTGGGACTCAAGTTCATCATCAAATGGATCTCTATATACAATCCATGACTAAAGATGCTGGAAAAATGGTCAGTTGTTTGTGCCACTCCAGTAAGTACCTGACTCCTCCTACTATGCCTTATCTTTGTCAGAGCCAGATCTGACCAAAAACATTACTCTCTGAAACTGCACAGTCCTCACTGTCCAATCTTGTTCAAAAGTTCTTACACGGCCCTATGGGTGATGGATTATTTTCTATTCTACACTTCCCTTTTCCCACAGATGAAACATGACCAGCTTATTTCTACTCAATCACTATTTCCATTGTAAATTTTCAGACGAGCTATATACTAGTTAATTACTTTACAGCTACTACCTACTATGCCACATACACAGGGTTGAATCATCCTCATTCCCTTTATATTCTATTGGTGACAATATAGACAGCTTCGTCATGAAATAGACTCCCATAGTGAATGCTTCTCTAGTCACTAAAATCTTCACTATTTCATCCTGTGTAGAAAGTGCATATAACAATGTGGCAAGTATACTACCCAGAGTCATAAACAGCAGGGGACCAGGGTATAAGATCATCAGGGGGTCAGGGTTCAAAGTGTTAACCTCTAAGTCTAGGGTCAATCATTATCTATCTTATATATTCTCGTAGTCTGTATGTACTTGCTCCTTTTACATCTGTAAAACAACCACATTGAGTAGTCCTCTACCTTGAGCAGTTCTTGAGCCTGATATTGGGGGAACGTTTATCAAAAAATATTTGAAGGAAGACATCTAGGAGAGATCATTGTTGTATGTACATTTACAACTTTATATGATATACAGTATTCAGAGAATTGTTATTGTGTTTTGCAATGACTAGTATAAACATATGACAGAATAACAAACAATCCCATTGATAAGAAACAGTTTTAAGGTTAAAAGAAAAAAGACATTAACACTTTAATATGAATATATAATATAATCATTCCAATAAAAAGCCGATACATACAGTCATTTTCTGTTCAGGAAAAGGATTGTCATATAAGTTTCTATTTTTCTATGAATCACCTACGCAATATACAATTTAATGGCATCTTTCTTAACGAAAGTTGTTGCTGACCTCAAAAATATGACATATTCATATTTTATTGTTTGTGAGTAAAGAGTGCTCACTATATAGGGGATAGAGCATTTTTAGACATGTGTTTGTAGAGGACCGAGTGTGCTAGTGTGTTGTTGAATTGGGAACGCGTGTGTAACTCCTGGTAGAATATTAAAAGTTCCAGCTACAAGAAAAATGGCGAGACTTGAATTAAGTCCAACTGAAGATAAAGATGACAAACAAGACAGGTATATATATATTTCAACAAATATATGCATTAAACAAAACAATTTTACAATGGACATAGACAATAATATATGTGTGTGTGTGAACGTTTTGTCTGTTCTTTGGAGAATGTTCGTATTTTGGTGAATGTTTGTATGTAAGTGTATGTGTGTATAATGTTCATGGCATCTTCCCACAAGTGGGAAATGCTATCTCCTAAGAGAGCTTACATTGTAGTCACTGAAATGAAGAAAAAAAAGAGGATTTACCTCACCTCCACGCGAGGTGGGATGTAGCACGAGGCCTGAAGGAAAGAGAACGAGGCAAGAAGTCGACCAGTATTTATAGTATAGGGAGAGTGACCCCTAGTGACAATTTGGGAATTAAGAAGGAGCTAACTCCGACAGGTTCGTTGATAGCTTATAGTGTGAAACTGACAGTCATGATGCAGTTGATTTATATGCTCACACTCTTTATATATCTAAAAAAAAAAAATTTATATACAGTTCAGGAAAGGAAAAACTTGTATGGATATTGTAATACTAAATTTATTCAGACATCACAAGATTAATACAAGTTACCTTTGGACTCTACAATCATAAGAGATGCTCAAAATTGTGACCTTTACTTTCAAGATGTTTATTAGTGCAGCAGACTACTGCTTGGACAACATTAGCCAAAATGTCCAGTGGGATTGCTACACGTGCATTTTCAATTTCTTGTTTAAGGGCTGCCAATGTAGTTGGTTTTCTGCAATAAATAATATCTTTTAGGGTCCCCCAAAGGTAAAAAGTCTGCAGGTGTTCAAATGTTTCAGGCCGATAGATGAAAGAAAATACTGTTTAAAAAACAAAAGAAGCGTCTATTCAAATATAAGTATTCACTAAAAGTAATGTTTAAAGTAATTAATATACGTGTGTGTGTCATTGAAACATAGGTTCTCATAAGATGAATGACCAATTGGGAATACCAGGTGTTAGCTCCTCCTTAATTCCCAAATTGTCACTAGGGGTCACTCTCCCTATACTATAAATACTGGTCGACTTCTTGCCTCGTTCTCTTTCCTTCAGGCCTCGTGCTACATCCCACCTTGCGTGGAGGTGAGGTAAATCCTCTTTTTTTTTCTTCATTTTTATATTTATATATTTATATTATTATTATTGTATTGATGCGGCATTCACCCTGGTTCTCATACGATGAATGACCAATTGGGAATACCAGGTGTTAGCTCCTCCTTAATTCCCAAATTGTCACTAGGGGTCACTCTCCTATACTATAAATACTGGTCGACTTCTTGCCTCGTTCTCTTTCCTTCAGTCCTCGTGCTACATCCCACCTCGCGTGGAGGTGAGGTAAATCCTCTTTTTTTTTTCATTTTTATATTTTTATTATTTTATATTTATATTCACCCTGGTTCTTATGAATGACCAATTGGGAATTGCTCCTCCTTAATTCCCAAATTGTCACTAGGGGTTACTATAAATACTGATGAATGACCTTTCCTTTGGGAATACATCCCCGTGGAGGTGAGGTGTTTTTTCTTCATTTTTATATTTATATATTTATAAATTGTTGTAGGGGCATTCACCCTGGTTCTCATACGATGAATGACCAATTGGAATACCAGGTGTTAGCTCCTCCTTAATTCCCAAATTGTCACTGGGGTCCTCTCCCTATACTATAAATACTGGTCGACTTCTTGCCTCGTTTCTTTCCTTCAGTCCTCGTCACATCCCACCTAGCGTGGAGGTGAGGTAAATCCTCTTTTTTCTTCATTTTTATATTTATATATTTATATTATTATTATTGTATTGATGCGGCATTCACCCTGGTTCTCATCGATGAATGACCAATTGGGAATACCAGGTGTTAGCTCCTCCTTAATTCCCAAATTGTCACTAGGGGTCCTCTCCCTATACTATAAATACTGGTCGACTTCTTGCCGTTCTCTTTCCTTCAGGCCTCGTGCTACATCCCACCTCGCGTGGAGGTGAGGTAAATCCTTTTTTTTTCTTCATTTTATATTTATATATTTATATTATTATTATTGTATTGATGCGGCATTCACCCTGGTTCTCATACGATGAATGACCAATTGGGAATACCAGGTGTTAGCTCCTCCTTAATTCCCAAATTGTCACTAGGGTCACTCTCCTATACTATAAATACTGGTCGACTTCTTGCCTTGTTCTCTTTCCTTCAGTCCTCGTGCTACATCCCACCTCGCTTGGAGGTGAGGTAAATCCTCTTTTTTTTTCTTCATTTTTATATTTATATATTTATATTATTATTATTGTATTGATGCGGCATTCACCCTGGTTCTCATACGATGAATGACCAATTGGGAATACCAGGTGTTAGCTCCTCCTTAATTCCCAAATTGTCACTAGGGGTCACTCTCCTATACTATAAATACTGGTCGACTTCTTGCCTCGTTCTCCTTTCCTTCCCAAATTCCCACTGGAGGGGTCTTTTTTTTCTTCATTTTATATTTATATATTTATATTATTATTATTGTAATGCGGCATTCACCCTGGTGGTCGATGAATGACCAATTTCTTGCTCCTCCTTAATTCCCAAATTGTCACTAGGGTCACTTTCCTTACTATAAATAGGACTTCCTGCCTCGTTCTCTTTCCCACCTACATCCCACCTGCGTGGAGGTGAGGTAAATCCTCTTTTTTTTTCTTCATTTTTATATTTATATATTTATATTATTATTATTGTATTGATGCGGCATTCACCCTGGTTCTCATACGATGAATGACCAATTGGGAATACCAGGTGTTAGCTCCTCCTTAATTCCCAAATTGTCACTAGGGGTCCTCTCTATACTATAAATACTGGTCGACTTCGTTCTCTTTCCTTCCTTCAGGCCTCGTGCTACATCCCACCTGGAGGTGAGGTAAATCCTCTTTTTTTCTTCATTTTTATATTTATATATTTATATTATTATTATTGTATTTGCATTCACCCTGGTTCTCATACGATGAATGACCAATTGGGAATACCAGGTGTTACTTAATTCCCAAATTGTCACTAGGGGTCACTCTCCTATACTAGGTGGTCGACTTTTTTTTCTTTCCTTTAGTCCTCGTGCTACATTGGAGGTGATAAATCCTTTTTTTTTCTTCATTTTTATATTTATATTTATATTATTATTATTGTATTGATGCGGCATTCACCCTGGTTCTCATACGATGAATGACCAATTGGGAATACCAGGTGTTAGCTCCTCCTTAATTCCCAAATTGTCACTAGGGGTCACTCTCCTATACTATAAATACTGGTCGACTTCTTGCCTCGTTCTCTTTCCTTCAGGCCTCGTGCTACATCCCACCTCGCGTGGAGGTGAGGTAAATCCTCTTTTTTTTCTTTTTTTTTTTATATTTATATATTTATATTATTATTATTGTATTGATGATGAATGTTCACCCTGGTTCTCATATCGATGAATGACCAATTGGGAATCTCCCAGGTGTTAGCTCCTCCTTAATTCCCAAATTGTCACTAGGGGTCACTCTCCCTATACTATAAATACTGGTCGACTTCTTGCCTCGTTCTCTTTCCTTCAGGCCTCGTGCTACATCCCACCTCGCGTGGAGGTGAGGTAAATCCTCTTTTTTTTTCTTCATTTTTATATTTATATATTTATATTATTATTATTGTATTGATGCGGCATTCACCCTGGTTCTCATACGATGAATGACCAATTGGGAATACCAGGTGTTAGCTCCTCCTTAATTCCCAAATTGTCACTAGGGGTCACTCTCCCTATACTATAAATACTGGTCGACTTCTTGCCTCGTTCTCTTTCCTTCAGGCCTCGTGCTACATCCCACCTCGCGTGGAGGTGAGGTAAATCCTCTTTTTTTTTCTTCATTTTTATATTTATATATTTATATTATTATTATTGTATTGATGCGGTATTCACCCTGGTTCTCCACGATGAATGACCAATTGGGAATATCAGGTGTTAGCTCCTCCTTAATTCCCAAATTGTCACTAGGGGTCCTCTCCTATACTATAAATACACTTCTTGCCTCGTTCCTCGCGTGGAGGTGAGGTAAATCCTCTTTTTTTTCTTCATTTTTTATATTTATATATTTATATTATTATTATTGTATTGATATTATTACCCTGGTTCTCATACGATGAATGACCAATTGGGAATATTGTTAGCTCCTCCTTAATTCAAATTGTCACTAGGGGTCCTGGTATACTATAAATACTGATGAATGTTCTCTTTCCTTCAGGCCTCGTGCTACATCCCACCTCGCGTGGGGTGTTAAATCCTCTTTTTTTTCTTCATTTTTATATTTATATATTTATATTATTATTATTGTATTGATGGGTATTCACCTGGTTCTCATACGATGAATGACCAATTGGGAATATAATTCCCAAATTGTCACTAGGGGTCACTCTCCTATACTATAAATACTGGTCGACTTCTTGCCTCGTTCTCTTTCCTTCAGGCCTCGTGCTACATCCCACCTCGCGTGGAGGTGAGGTAAATCCTCTTTTTTTCTTCTTCATTTTATATTTATATATTTTATATTATTATTGTATTGATTATTCACCCTGGTTTACGATGAATGACCAATTGGGAATATGTGTTATCCTCTTAATTCCCAAATTGTCACTAGGGGTTCCCTATACTATAAATACTGGTCGACTTCTTGCCTCGTGAATGAGGTAAATCCTCTTTTTTTTCTTCATTTTTATATTTATATATTTATATTATTATTATTGTATTGGCGGTATTCACCCTGGTTCTCAGATGAATGACCAATTGGGAATATCAGGTGTTAGCTCCTCCTTAATTCCCAAATTGTCACTGGGGTCACTCTCCCTATACTATAAATACTGGTCGACTTCTTGCCTCGTTCTCTTTCCTTCAGGCCTCGTGCTACATCCCACCTCGCGTGGAGGTGAGGTAAATCCTCTTTTTTCATTTCATATTTTATATTTATATTATTATTATTGTATTGATATTCACCCTGGTTCTCATATCGATGAATGACCAATTGGGAATATCAGGTGTTAGCTCCTCCTTAATTCCCAAATTGTCACTAGGGGTCACTCCCTATACTATAAATACTGGTCGACTTCTTGCCTCGTTCTCTTTCCTTCAGGCCTCGTGCTACATCCCACCTCGCGTGGAGGTGAGGTAAATCCTTTTTTTTTCTTCATTTTTTTTATATTTTTATATTATATATTATTATTATCATATGATGAATATTGATATCAGGTGTATTCACCCTGGTTCTCCAAATTACGATAAAATGACCAATTGGGAATATCATGTTAACATGGTTCTCATATTTGATGAAAATTGTCTTGGGGTCACTCTCCTATACTATAAATACTGGTCGACTTCTTGCCTCGTTCTCTTTCCTTCAGTATACATCCCACCTCGCGTGGAGGTGAGGTAAATCCTCTTTTTTTTCTTCATTTTATATTTATATATTTATATTATTATTATTATTGTATTGATGCGGCATTCACCCTGGTTCTCATACGATGAATGACCAATTGGGAATACCAGGTGCTGTGAGCTTTGATGTAGATGCAGTGTATTTATATTATTATTATTATTGCATTGATGCGGCATTCACCCTGGGCGGATTGAGCCAGCTTCTTCCTGTTTTGAGAAAGAAGCAGGTTTGATAACAATTCAGGGTTCCCACAGACGCAGAGACAGGAACGACCAGAAGCCGCCGGTTACCGATGCAGACACTCCTTGGATTTTTTTAAGAGCAGGTTTGAATTCAGTTTTTTTCCAAGGCTATAGAACCCAGTCTGTCCTGCTATTTACCCATAGCTGGAGGAGAAGAAGAGAATTCACACCTTTCCCAAGGGTGTTAGCACGTGAAGTGAAAGTAATGGATTCGACTGGAATTGAACTCGGCTCTCCGATTCCTCAATCCAAGCCGCTATCCACTACTCCACCGTGCCTCCTCATGTAGATGCAGTGTAATGGATAATGACTCACAATTGGAAATCAGAGAGTTGAATTCTAATACTCGTCAGTTTTGTTATATTCACTCATACACAAATACCCTGTGCAACAATATGAATCTACCTCTCCTCCTCCTAGATATCATATATCAGGTCAAGAATTCTTGTTGGATTCTCCTGACTCATTCTTTCCAACCATCTCTGTCAGACATCACTGTCTGCAGGTTCTCCAGATGGCATCCAGAGTCATCTACAAGTTGACCAATGTAGGTGCGATGAGGTCTTCCAACCGATTTTTTGCTGTGCAATGTGTTCCATACAAGGAACAAGTTCTGACTTACTTCTCCAGGAGTGACCGGCTAGTTGAAGCCTTCTCTCTCTTATCAAAACTGAGATAGGAGGAAAGTGTCCATACAGGTGTTTCTTCCAATCATTGTCCAATGCAACTCGTAACATCTTTGTGTATGTTCCGTCAAGTGATGCTTCTTGATGTTTCATCAGTATCCATATTGTTGAGCTGTAAAGCAAAACAGATTCTACCATGGCCTTAAAGAAGTCTCTCTTAAGATTGTCAGAGGGATGACTTCCAGATCAGACCATCAAGGACACCTTGCCTATGCAGATTTTGATGTCACTCTTTGTTGACTGGATGTTGCTGACAAGATAAACAAATTCCTGGATGGGCTTGATGTTGTTGTTGTTTTTCAACTTAATTTCTCCTTCTTGGTTGTAGCTAATAAATTCTGTTTTTCCAGCTATGGGTTAATTAGTAGAAATTGTATCAGTAAAATCATTATTATCTCCAAATAACTCTAACAATCTAAAGAAACATTTTCTGGCTTTAAATAACCTGCAAGGCATTGATAAACTGTAAAAAAGAAATTAATCAATATATGTGTGTGTTATGTGAGGAAGTAATAAAAATATCTTCTTATAATTCTGGTAATCCCTTCCTTAGTTCTTTAGGTATTGACAGGATGTATGTACATTACTCCCTGCCAATATCTCATAAATAATGGACTATTCTGTTTTGATCCTGTGGAAAGATGGAAAATACATAGAGACACTACTTGGTTTCAATGAGAAAAAGAAAGAAAGAAAAAGTAAGAAAGAAATGCCTTGCCAGTACATCATAAAGAATGGACTGTTTGATTTTGATTTCAAAGAAAAAAGGAAAAGACATATTGTTATGGTCCAGGTTAGGACCAAGGAAGAACAACACAAACACAAGAGTAGAAATAACGAAGGTATATTACACAAAATAATAATACAAGATGTGGAAGGTGTTAGTATGACTGTCAGTCTGGTTTAGAGTGAACTACTATCGGCTTGACTCGATTCGTCCCTCTCTCTTGAGAGGCATAGTATGCATAGTGTTAGGAAGAGTTCATTCTGTATTTATAGGTAAGGACCCATGATACCCCACTCCCAAGCTTTTACCTCACAGGGGTCTTTAATATTTTTTCCTCTTCAGATTAATCATCAAAGGCTCTGTAAATTTTCTTTTTCTGCTTGATTTCTGCTGTTCTGAAATTGCTTGAGGCCTTTGCATATTGAATGTGTCAAATATTGTGTCCATTACTTCCTCCTCTTCCTGAAGTAGACCGTTAGAATCCTCTAACAGCCTCTTTCTGATCTGATTTATGTGCCTTTTATGCGAGAACTTTGGACCCTGAATTATGTAAATCACATTCCCGATTTGTTTCTCTATTGTACCTGGCTCCCAATAGGATGTGTTGTTTTTGAACACATATCGGAGAAGCTGTTTGAATTCAGTGAGAAAAGGAAAGAAAACAAAATTTAAACAGGAACGCCGTGAAATTTTCACAGGTATAGATAAATTTTGAAATGCACCTCAGCATATATATATATATATATATATATATATATATATAGTTTAGAAAAAATTCCCAGACAATGATCTTCTGGCAGATTTTGTAATTGATTCTAGTCTTGGATTGTTTCTCGATGGTCCTTATGGAAGAGTTCCTGAATTGTTTTCTGGTATTTTGCCTGTGATTCATCTCCCTGAATGATTCTCATCTTGAACTGGCATTTGCCTGACCTTGAAATATGCATTCCACTCATGTGTTGGTCTCAAGAAGGTCCACCAAAAGCCTGGCAAAGCATTTGAAGAATCAGGTTTGATGTGCTTCAGGCAAAATCTTATTTCAACCATAATAAAAATCACAGATCGTTTCCAACACATTATAAAACTCATTTAATCATGGAACATAGGTAGATAGCACTAATCTTACAGTCAGACTTGGTACAAATAAGCCTCAGCTGTGCAAGCATTGCCAGTGATTAGTACAATACTAACATGTACAGTCTAGGACCTTTCTGATACTAACTGTATATGTGTGTATATTTATGTATACACACACACATATATGTATATATAATTTTTTTTAGGGCACCTCGAGGTGGTGTAATAGCAAGCTTGTCTCGCTAAAACAATTACGAATGAGTAGTGAGTTCGATCCTCATTGGGTGTCCCTTACTTTCGGCTTTGTGCCACATCCAAGCTACGCTTGGAAAATCACTATATATATATATATATATATATATATATATATATATAACTTTAATATTGGTTCAGTAATGAATTTCTTCCTTTATTATTTGTTTTTAGTAATAACAACAATAAAAAATGTTTTCATATAAATCATACTTTTATACTTTTCTTATTTATTGATTCATTTCTGTTATTACCATTAAAATAATAAGTTAAAGTCATACATCGTATAACAAACTGTTCAATTCAACATCCAGTGTAAAATATATATGGTCATTCCTTGTGATGGTAGAGGGTTTGCATGTCCCAGTGATCCCAAGATCAAAGTAGTCTGGAGTTCCAACTTCTGTAGGTCCGCCCATGGTGGTAAGGACAACGGATAGAGATGAGATTGAATGCAACCAACCCCCAAAAAACCCTAACAGTGGAATAGGGCAGTGCCAGTCAGGCTAGTGTAACCAAGGCAAACCTTGACATACTAAGCATCCGACAGCCCTATGCAATCAGGTTTGTCAAATCTGACTTGTATTAATCCCCTTTGAGACATGAAGGAGGCACTTCTGGTCAAGTGTGTGGGCTTCTTCGCCATGCAGAGTTGTCTACCAAAATCAAATTCACATGAATGGCTTCGTCAAACTCTCTTTGATTCACAGCCATCTCCACCACCATTACCAGTGGGAAGAAAAGAAATAGGAGAGGGGACATATATATATATATATATATATATATATGGTAATGATACAATATGGTAATCCATATGGAATTTCTAGGTGGATATAGATCCAGGGAGAGCTCGATGTCAAAAGACAGAGCAAAATTATTATTAATTAAAGAATATCAAACAATTAAAATCCCATAGGTAATTATTACTTATGGGATTTTTAAGTTGTTAAAAAAATATATATATATATATATATATATATATATATATATATATACAGTGCAGTGCAAAAAGAAAGGTCAATCCCTATGATAAAAAATAAAAAATTAAGATGTGCATAATTGAACCTTTACATTTAATGTTTAGTGACTGCTTCTTTTGAAGTTACAATGTCAACCGGTCTTTTTCTGTAATGTTTAAGAAGTTTCTGGCAGTATTGAGGGCTGATTTTTGACCATTCTTCTTCGCAAAACTCCCATATAATTGCTCAGTATTACCTGATTTTCTTGTACACACTGTCTTCCTTCACTTGAATCACAGATTTTCAATTCGGTTTAGATCAGTCGTTCCAAGACTTGAAAATTCTTTTTACGAACCCATTCTTTTGCGAATTTGCTTTGATGCTTCAAATCATTGTCATGTTGGAAGTTCCAGCCCCAATGTTAACCCAACTTTTGAACTGAGGACAGGACACTTTCATCCAAAAATTGCTTGGTATCTTGCAGAGTCCATTGTGCCGTCAATGCATTCTATTTTGCCTGTTCCAGCTGCAGCAAAGTGCCCCCAAATCATAATGTTATCACCGTCATGTTTAATGGTTGGTATCAAATTCTCCTCTTCAAAAGCTGTATTAGGAGTTTGCCAGATATATCACCTATTGTTCCTCTCAAAAAAAGCTCTAGTTTAGTCTCATCTAACCATAAAACCAGAACATTTCTAGCTTATTAATATGAGCTTGGACATAGTTGAGGTGAGCATGTTTATGATATTTTGTAAGCATTGACTTTTTCTAGGCATTCAGCCATGAAGATCGGCATTGTTCAGATTTTGTTGCACTGTAGATATATGCACATTGATTCTGACATTGGCCAGTGAGCATTGAAGAACTGCAAAGGTCATAGCAGAATTTGCCTGGGCTTTCTGAACTAGATGTCTACTTGATCTTGCAGTTATTTTTTGCAGACACCCACTGATTATGATGCAATCATATCAAAGGCCTTCCTTTTATAAATAATTTGTTGCACAGTGGAGAAGTGCATCCCAAATCATTTTGAGAGCTATTTGCAACCTTCTTCATCATTATATGTTTCGACTATGCAATTTTTTAAAACTTCAGGAAGTTCTTTTGATCTTTGCATATATATGTTTTTAAATTTATTATCACTTTTGCATACACAATGAGTGATATTGGTTGGCTGCAGTATACACAGCTTACCAAAAAAAAAATGAACATGTGTCATCTTGATTTTTACACATGCTCAAAAAATTATTTACACTGGCAACCATGTAAAACAAAAATACAGAGTGTAAATGTAAAGGTTCATTTACTTTTGCACATTTTAATTTTTAATTAATATTCTTATTCCAGCTTGATAAAAATCTTTGAATGTAATTCATTTAATAAAGGTTTTTCTTAACAAATATATAGTTTAATTAAGATTTGTCAATTACTTGAAAAAAAGAGACAATTATTGTAAATATTATCTTAGAGGTTCACTTATTTTGCACCCCACTATATATATATTTTTCAGGATTACAATTTGTTTGGGAAACTTAATGAACAAAGTATATTTATTAATAAAAGATTTTGTAGAAAAATGGATATAAATGCTTATGAAATAAAGTTAGATATCCCTTTTATTTAAAAAATTTGGTAAGAGTTTAAACAATAAAGAGAACAATTTCTTTATGTACATCACTTAAGTTAGCTATAGTTGATATGTTGCTTTATTTTGGTTATCATCTGAAATCTGAAAAAAACCTCCAAACTACACTTTTCTGCTTGGCATTGGATACACTAAATTGGGGTCTGAAAATAATAAACATCAATTAAAATTTAAATTTTTCACTGTTAGATGAAAAATGTTTCTTGTTTTCTAATGTGTATAATTTTTAAAGATTCAACTAATAATAGTTTGCTATAAATTGTAAAATAAAAAAGTGTCTATGCTTTGTCCACCTTTTAAGTTTTAGCAAGCAAAGGCGCCCTCTAAATATTATGCAATCTGCTTAAATTTTTATGTGTATTTTTCAATGAATGGAACAAATTTAGGGGTGACAATTCAACTTCAGCATACACTTAAAAATAATGGACACCCTCATATATATATATATATATATAGTCATCCAAAGACAGACTGTTTTGCTGTATCACAGCTCATCAGTGTGGCTAGACGTTTGGTTGCCTCTAGCTAGGATAGAAACCTGACTGAATTGGCATCAGTCGAGGATTCTACCACTAAGCCGTTGCTGCACAGCAGGGATGAAGGCGAATTTAAGTGTATTTATTTTTAGATAAACACATAGTGACTGAGAGAACTCAATTCGATTTACTAAAGAGTCTTGCATTATTAGCTGTAATAATCACTGTTTACAAACTCACACTTCCTCCCCAGA